>VWZW01005168.1:564-15533 GCA_013397115.1 Edolisoma coerulescens | reverse complement strand
ATCCTCATGGAATCTTTGTGGTCCTCTTGAGTTGCCTGCCCCTCATCCAAAGTTTTTAAGTTCTTTTTTTTTCCTGAGTTCACCAAAGCTGGTCTTCTCTTCCAGCAGCCCATCGTTCAGCTTATTTAATGTTGTATTTGACTGCTGAAAATCATCGGAGGATGCAGATAGTGTCTTTGGACACAGGCTCACTAGGTGAACTGAGACATCAAGTCCTTTCTTTTAGCAGTGTCCAGTGGGGAAGGGATCCTGTATCCTGTGGAAGATAGTATTATCTGACTCATTTTGCTGTAACAGGAACACTTACACATGGGTGGGGAACAGAAAACACAAAAGAGAAAGGCATAGGCAGCGATGTATATCCTCGTTGCCTTCCATGCACAGTGAGCTCCTGTGCCAACAGCTCAGTGTTGACATCAACACACACTGGCATCACTCCAGGCTACCTCCTCATTTCATCACTTCAGGATGGGTTTTTCCTTAAAAGTAAGTGAGTTGAATGTATATTTTGACAGCACCTAGAAAAATCAAGCGCAAACAGTGTACCTACTGAGTAAGCCACTGTGCAATCCTTGCCCTGAAGAGCTGGTAATTACCATCCAAGAGGCTTTATTATGAGGATTATAATTACTGTATTTTCTTAAAGTTTTAATGCTGAACTTAGTTACATGAGAATCCAGCTTTTGTGTAAAATTAAAAAAAAAAAAGCCCTGACTTTCTCAGAAGAAGTAAAAATCCTTTAAAAACACAACTTGCATATATTCTAATGGCTAAAGGTACAGACAATAAATGAAAAACTATGTTTATTATTTACAAAATAGTATCAGCCTGGGTGGTGACTGTCAACAGCTTCTTTTTAACTCAACTACAGACATGCTGTTACCACTGTCTAGTTTTCAACATGTCTGTGTTTTTTTCCAATTGCCTGGTAAGTGGTAGTGTTTTGGGAGCTAAAGAGAGAGGCCTAAAAAAAAGGAAAATATATATTTGTCAAGATGAATGGCAAGCATTATTTTACAGCTCCATGAACAAGCACCCTAAGAAAGACTGGTCCTCTCTGGGGATGTCATGTTTGCCATTATGTTACAAAGTCAGTGATGAAATAGGGAACTCATTGCCATTGGGGATGAACCTGATAATTTTGTGAAGTTTTGCTGCATGTTTAAATTGTTCACTTCATTGTTGTAGACATTGAGAATGTGGAAAGCAATGTAGGGAATGACCTTTCATATTTTTATTTCACATTTTTGAAGATTTTGTGGTGTTAGGTAACATCCTGCCATGTCACTCTTAATAAATAGAATGCAAAATGTCCAAACATTACAGTACTTTTTAACTTGGTGATAGGAGCACTGTCTTAGGATGAAGAGATACCTGGGCTGAAATCCCATATACACAATCTCAGATCTCAAGGTAATGGGTAAAAAAGGGCAGTGTTCCTCTTCCTTCTGCTGCTCTGTAGATTTTCTTTTGGGGAGAAGAAGGTTGAGAGCAAGGAAGGACTTTGTTTTGCCACATCCAATGCTAAAGCAGAATCAGGATCTTCTGGATTAGAAACCTGATGTCTCTTAGGCATGTAAAGGCTGCACCTTTACTTTCGGCAGCTTCCCCCTGAGCCCTTAGGCATGGAGGACCCTAACTCAGTGCCTGCAGTAAGGACACTCAAAGCATACTGCCATTTTGGGGCGTTTTTTGTCTTTGCAGTCAGGCTGTTTACTTTAGTGTCAGGCTTTTACAGAGCAGAAACAGCCAGACGTGTTCTCCCCCAGCTCCACTCATACAAATCTTCCGCAAGAGGGTATCTGTAACTGCCAATAAGGCCAAAGGAAGCTAGTTTGTTCCAGCAGGGACAGCCTTGCCTACAGTTCATCCAGAGGTCCAAGCTCACTGGGGCAGCCTCCTGCTGCTCTGCCCAGCGTGGGAGGCTGGCAGGAACAAGGCTGCTTTCTTTGCAGGGAGTTGGAAGACAAATACAAAGAGTTTTATCTCTTTGGAACAGGTTTTTACCTGAACCACCTTATTACTTTTCATAAATCCTTCAGATCTTCATACAGTACTTCATTGTATTCTCTTATGACCTGTACTGAATATTTAATTACATATTAATTACATATTTAAAATGTATTTTTTCTCTATAAATAGATGTAAATTAATCATATTTCAGTTATTTTCATGTGTACACCCCAATATCTATGCTATAAAAAACCCCTATCTTTCATCAGTTCAGGGAAGTTAATACAGTTATGAATCCATCCTAGAAAAACCAGATCAACCAGCTTTTCTGCCAGAGCCGAAACAAGCCTAAACACACCAGGCAGAATAAAATCCAACATTTTCTTTGTTTCAAATCCCTGGAACCACAGATTGGTAGGTAGGTAGAAAAGTGTTGTGCTTCATTTTGCAGAAAATGCTCATCAATAAGGCTAGTGTTGAAGCTGGCAGCATCAAGTGATATGTTGAATTAAATATTGAGAATTAACCTTTGCAGCCCTAGCAATATACCTTTCACTGAGCAAACATTTGTGAAACATCTAGACTTTCTTAATTTCCACACCCATACTCCTAGTTAATTTGCCATCAAACCCAGTGATGATAGCTAATATATTGAGTAACTGTAACAACCATGCATAATTTGTAGGGAGGTAAAATTCAACTACTGCTGCTCCTGCACTTTAGCCTTTTATAATGTTTTGCAAAAAGATATTTCTTGACTGTTAGAAGACTATACAGAGGTAAGATCAGACTGTTTCAGTGTAAAATTATTGAATGTAGTGTAAGAAAGGTTTACTTGGATTTAGCAAAGGAAGCTGGTGGGTGTGAATTCATCAGGCAGCTTCTACCAGCAGTGGGGGAAACGGCAGGAGATCTCTGACCTCACCCTGCTGCAGCAAGTGGCTGGGAGAGAGGAAGAAAAAGGGGAAAACAGCTCTTCAGTCATCAAGAGCCAGAAGTGTGAGCTTAATTGCCTTAAGTGCAGCAGAAATAGTGCCAGGGAACAGGACAAGAAGCAATGGGCAGAAACATGCAGAGGAAGTTCCACCTGAATATGAGGAAGAACTTTTTACTGTGCAGGTAACCAGGCACTGGAACAGATTGACCAGAGAGGTTGTGGAGAATTTCACTGGACACAAACCTGTGCCATGTGCTCTGGGATGACCCTGCTGGAGCAGGGAGGTTGAACCACATGACCCACTGGGGTCCCTTCCAACTGGACCCATTCTGTGATTCTGTGAGAAAGAGGGTCCCAGAAGGAACTGTGCCTGCAGAAGCCAAGCCCAGGCTTACAGTGGATACTGAACTAGAACCTTGGCAGAAGCAGGGATGTGAAGCCTCTCTAACAGACCCTGCTTGTGCCAAGTACACCGCTACCTGAGAACTGGAAAAAACAGGCCATCAAAAAACCAAGATTATCCCTCACAAGAAGCTGGTGAGGGACAGGCTCTCACTGAATGCTCTTACGCCTGCATCTTGGGGTAAAGCATCTCATTTCAAATAGTCACCTAGCAACCAAAGTAGCGAAAATTGCCTGGGACCAGTGCAATCCAGCACAACTGGAATAAACACAACTGTCAGAAGAAACTATTTCACCCCTCCTGAAGGAATTAACTGCTTTTTCCTTGGATTAGCAATCCAAGTCCTGCTTCCTCCCTCTGCATCCCCCAAAGGCATTTAACAGTTTTAGGCAGAAAGAGGGGAAAAGGAAAAGGTTTCCTGATTCTGTGCCTTGCAGCAATAGCCCCACATTTGCGGTGGGCTTCAGTACTGCTGTGCTGTGCTCAGGTGATCAGGGTAGGGTTGTTGGTGTACAGTATTGTGTGGATTCACTTCTCCCTGCCACCCCAAAGGAAGTCTGGGCAGAACTAGGGACAATGTGGCATTCGGAGGCAGCAGTGACATTCCTACATGGTCCTGCAGCAAGGCAGGTGGAAGTTTTCTGTCTTTCCCATCCTCTAACAGTCTTTCATTTTCACCTCTTCAGTGGTAGAAGTGGCTGCTCTGCACATGCAGCAAATAACTTGCAAATCCTAACAGCTCTATTCACTTTGCTCCTAAATGTGCATTGACTAAGCATTTTCATAATCAGCGTCTAGAACACATTATATCTAGGACATACACATGTTATGTATCAGAAGTTTAAAAGTTTGAAAAATTTCAGCTGAGTAGAAGAAAAAATATTTTTCTAAATATGAATGATAATAATAACTATGTTGTTCATTAAACTTAAAAAGAAGTTATACCATTCATAATAAAATTATGTTTGGTCATAAAACTAGCTTCTTTTAAACTGTGGCAGTCTTCAGTTTTGGGCCAGTTAACAGTATTGAATATGATAGAGTGTTTGTGGTTTTCCCCTGATTATGCAGACAGTGGGAGGTGGGTTGAGACACTGGGAGGGGACAAGGGTGTATCCTGCCACACTGAATAAACACTCTGAGAACAGACAGGACGCCTGTGTGGAAAGCCTGTGACTCAGCACAGCTTCGTGGATCTCCTCCTCACATCATTCTTAGTACTGAGAGTTTCCAAATAATTTTCAGGCGTCCTGGTCAACTGACACACTTTTTCCATTAAACTCATTTCTTTGTGGACACTGGGCTCTGCTTCTAGACAGACCACAATCCCACTGATAAAATAATTACAGAAATAGTTCCAATCTCTGCATTTTTTAATAAACAATCCCCAAGTAGGACAAAAGCAGCCCTCTTTTACCTTAATGACAATGATGGCTAGAATTCCCAAAAAAGTGATCTGCAAACCACTTGAATTATTGTGAAACAGAATTTATTGGAGTTAGAGAGAGGGATGACACCAAAACTATGAAAAGACCATATATGCTTGAACCAAACAGACACATCTCTTCCACGTTAGAGAACTGGCAGATACATGGGTTCAAACAGAAATTTCTTTTCTCCTTCAGCCTTTCTAATTTGCCCATCCTGAAGCCACAACTAACAGTATCTGTTTGCAAGGAAGGTATATCACAAGGCAGCATGCACACAGACCTGCCCTATCCTTCCACAGATAACTTTTGATGCAGGGAACTCTGCAAAGTTATGAAGTGCCAGCATCCCTCTCAAATGGTGAGCTTTACTGCAGTCCACTGTTGTGGGTGCTTGCCCAGCCAAACCTGCAGATCCTGCCAGTGCGTGACACAGTTGCTCTCCCTGGAGAGCAGAGTGGCTCCAGGAGTTCTCTCCCTCAGCAAATTGTGGTTTTGCTGGCACACCGAAGGAAACACAGAGAAGCAGTGGAGGACATCAGAGTGGAACCTAAATGACATCCATAATGACACATGGCCATACTGAAGTTCAGCCTATACCTCAGAAGAGCCTGAGGACTATGGGAAATGACCACACTATTCAAAGGAAGACCCACTGGCCTGGATACCAGCCACAACAATCACCATAAGGAGATGCACAGAAAAGAAAAAGAGGAGGACAAATATAAATAGTATTTCCCCAATTACTTTCTCACTCAAATACTACATTCCACTCAGGGAAATTCACAAGTTTTGTCTCTTTAGTAATCCACAGTGGATGTCTCTTTCAAGAGTTGCACCATCTTCCTGGGAATTTATGGAAACCTCTTATATGCCCAACATCCTTTGTCAAGAAACTTCACAAGTCTCCTACCTGCCTGATGTCCTTTGTGCTATGATTTTTATATCTGAACCTGGTTCAGAGTGTTTCAGTGGTTGACCCCAGGCCCCAGTTGTGTAGAACAGGTTGTGAGTAGACTGCAGTGTTCCCAGGTGCCTAGTCAGGTCTTAAGCAAATGTTATTCCACACTTTCTATCATGTGCCATAAATACTGTTGGACTGTTATCAAAGCCTAAATTGTTAATGTGACCATTTTGTACATTATGCCCAGCTGCAGAAATTAACTTTAATCCTCTTCAACGTAGCTTGCAAGAGCCATTGGTATATCTATTGCTTAACTTCCTTGATGTTAATCTATAAAACTACAATAGTCAAGATATTAGTCCTTGCCAAACCAGACAATGCCAAAACAATAATTTCTTCTATTTGCCTTTTGAACTCTAATGGCATGCATCCTTTAAATGTCATAAACCAGGACTGTTGCCACGTGAACTGCCTGACCCATTCAGTGCCCTGGGACTTTTTAAGCACATATCTGAAACACTCCCTCTTTTACATCAACACAGGCATGACATCAACTGGACTGGAGAACTGATGCTGTTAAAATTCTGCCTCTTTTTGGATATGTATGTCATGATTCTTATGTAGTTGTCCCAGCCTATGGGCCAGCCCACAGGAGTGGTATGGGATAGCGCAAGTCAGTGCACATTGTGAAGAAAAAAAACTATGGCCTTTCAAGTATTTTTCTCTTCCCCCATCTTTCTACCAGATGGCAGTTGCAATATTTCACCATCACGATGACTAGAAAAATTAGAATTGTTCATATCTTGTTTAGATCACCGATAAATTAAGAATATATGTACATAACATGGATATGCTGACATGCCAACTAAATAGTCAGGGCAAATGCTCAAAATGGAATTCATGGTCAGAAGTTAATAAATGCATGATTCTGTTAAAATTTTCACAATTAGTTAGAAATGTGGCCAAAATGCTGTATTTCATTCCTGCAGCTTACAGAGTAATTCAGACTAGCAGCTATCATAAACTTCCAATGGCTGCAGAATAAAAATGGGGAGATAAACAGCTACAGTACGAACCTTAGACTCATTCCATTTTAGAACATGATATTGTGATTCAATAAATCCTATTTTCCTAAAAGTTATGACTTTTAACTATTTATTACAAGTATTAATTTTCAAGGATGAGTAAAAGATAGGTCCTAAAACCAGAAAGTAAGTTGGTGAAGCAACTACAAAGAGAAAAACTATTTAGAGTAGGAGAGGTTTCAGATTTAGGAATTTTGTCCTTAAGCCCTCCTTTGCTTTACAATGTTCATATTGTTCATATAATTTTTACATCAGTCAGCCCTGTTATGAATGAATGTCACATGTTTATCTGTTCAACTGAACTAAAATCTTGGCACAGAGACCTTCTATGAAGCTCTGAGAATTAATTTCTATTTTGCTCTTTGCAAATATCATTTGGAATCTAAAAATCTCTGATTAGACAGATCCCAGCATTAGCAAGTGCTTAATTGGTGTGCACAAGATTTCATTGTTGCCATTCAATGGATGCTGACTCTTGGCACTCATTCACAACTGAGAATGGCATTACTGCTTGGGCAAACTCTTAAGTTCGAGGAATCATCAACAATTCTCAGAGTTCATCAATCCCTACAGCTGTCCCAGGACTTATCTACACTGTGTTAATTACACAACGTCAACAAAACTGAGGCAATCAAAACCAACACCTGCAGAATGCATTGGTGAAATCACAGCTCACATTCTATTGGCTGTTCACTTCAGCAGTAAAGCACCACCTGCCTTTTATTGACTATAGCTTAGGTTAAGCAAGCTTATAGTTTTAACTTGGTGTAGGTTTCATGAGACTCTTCTGAGGAAGACTGTTCTTCCTTTCACACAACTCCCCCTCAGCCCATCCCTACTCCACATACACTGTGAACTTCTCTCCTTCACACTTTCTCCTCTGTGGATTTACTGTGAATTTACTTAAATATGTGAATATACTACAGTATATTGTAGTTCTGGCAAGAAGATAAAGGGATCTTGAGAGGGAAAGAAAAAAAGTATCACAAAGTCATCAGTCATAAATCACTGCTTTTTCCCTTGATTTGTGAATTCCTTTTCCATAGGCATCCCCTACAGATGAGCTAGAAGGAGTCAAAAATCCTGAGTTCTGAGAACCGTGATGTGAGGAATAGTAAGTGGGGTAGCAGAACAACACTCAAAAATATGTATACTTCTAGTAAACTGAGAAGCACGAAAGGGCTGGTGGAAGTAAATGCATGAGGTACTGCTCTTTGAAGCTGACCAAGTGAGTGGTTCAGTGTCGCTCTCTTTGTGCTCTTTATCTCAGACTGAAAAAGCAATTACTTCCAGTGTTTACCAAACTTTGTGGTTTGTGATTGGCATTTTTCCACACCTGTGGTCTAGCTCTTCAAAATGGGTACAAATCCCATGGGGTTTCTCAGAGGTCTACTGCTACTCTGAAAACTAGGTGGTGGTGGTCTTGGTGCCCCACCTGGTGCTCCTACCGCTGGGCTCCTGGACTTTCATTTGATCTGGAAAACTGTCATCTGTGTGGTGGGGAAGCAAGAATGTGGGGGGGCTTGAACAAGCTTCTCTCCCAAAAGGTAAAAACATGATGATCTCATGAAGTTGCCTTCTTGTTGCCTGACTCATGATTGCTCAGTTATGTTGAGTAGGACCTAAGGATCTGAAGTCTTCCTAGCCAGAATCAGATTAGACAGGGTCTAGATGGCATTTCAGTAGCTTTTTTTTTTTTTGAACAGAAGTACACCACTGTGAAACCACTGAAGGTAACTCACAAGGTAGAACACTGTATCAAATCTCATTGTGTTCAGATTCCAAACAAAAGTAAGACCACTGAGGTCAGTGCAATAAAGGACTGGGATTTTATTCTGCTAGAAACGTTGTAGAGTCACTAACAGCTGTGCTGAAGGCATTACTTCTGTGCTCAAGGCATCACCTGATTCTCTTGCCAGGATGAACTAGACATACCTACATCATTCTTGTTTGTCTAAACTTTAAAGTGCCAGTGATGGAGGCCCTACGGATTCTCTAGAAAATAAGTGCTCAATAAAACTGGTGCTGATTGTTAAAACGTTTTTCTCAAAATCTAGCTTTGCCAACACTTCATCCTACTCAGTGAAAATGGAAAACATGCCACAGCCTTGGACATACTGTAAGTGTGTCATCAGGCCTCTCCACAATCTTCTTTAGACTAAACAAAGTCTTTTGAATACAAGCATTCTTCAGGTTGTTCCAGTTGTTTACATCATCTCTGGACTTTGTCTTGTTTTCTTTAGGGAAGATTTGGATGGAGTAAAGAATATCCAACAAATAATATACTGGTGCTCAGTGGAGCAGTAAACAAACTACACATAAGTATGTTACAGACAACAGCCTTCTTTGATGCAAGACAACACTGGGCGTACAGTATGTTTGTGATTCACTATGTAATGATTCAGATTACCTGAAGAGGAATTGTTATTTTATACACTCCACCCTATATTCCTTCCACTGTAGAGGTACAAACTAGACAAGAATTGTAATAAACCCATACTGAAAATAAATTTCAACTCCCTTCAAGACAATTTTACAAACTCAGCCTAAACTAGTGGCTGTGCTGATGAGTTGTGAGCAATCTGCGCATCCCTTTCTCTGCATTCTATCTATGCAGAGAGAGTTCTTCCCCAGTTTTCAATAGCAGCAGGATAAGAAGTCAGTACTAGCTAAACAGTGGTATTTCAAGTATATCTATACATGTAAGTAGAGGTGCAAGTACAAGATCATCTGTGTTTTCATAAGCACACTCCATGGAGTGCACAATTGAAAGACTGAATATGATGTCATAACTAAATCCCTTTCAAAATGCATATGCACAAGAATGCTGAATTAAGATTGAACAAAAGCCCAAAATGGAGCATCTCCTAACTTGCAATTGCTTTATTTTAATACCTTAACATGTTTCCTTCATGTAGCTGCAGGCACACTTGAAGACAGATGCACCACAGGTTAAACAACTGTCAACACAAGTACAGAAGCACTGCTTTATATTCTGCTTAGACCAAACTGTTTTGTTAAATTCACAAGTCCTCCATCACTGCAAGGTCATGGTGAACAGGAGTCACCGCTGTACTTCTATGCCAGCATGAAGCCTGGTTTGGGCCATCTGTGTTTCTACCCCTCAGGCACTGGGAATACCTAACATTTTAACCTAGACCTTTAACCACATTCCTTTGCCATGTCTCCAGCCTCACACCCGGATCTTGCTATTGAAAAAAGCGAAAATACACAAAGAGTTAAAAGCCAAACACAGAAACAAACACAGGACACTGCTGGCAGAAGGTCAGGAAAACTAGGATGGTACCCAATAACCATTAAGAGACCACCTAAAACAACCAGTATTACCTACATGTTCTGCCAGCACAGTGACCCCAAAATGGCATAAATTACTATGCCACTCACACTGGCACCTCAAGTAGTAACAACATAGTAACACATCAGCACAACAGGCTTATAAAGAACATATTTTCCATGGCCAGAATTTCAAAAATCTGCAAGAATCTTGGGATAGATGGGTAAGGGAGGGAACGGAACAGACTTCCTAAATACAGAGTGAAATAAAATGGATCCTTGCTCACAGAGAAACAAAAAAAAATACAGCTGCTGCCCATAGCCTCTCTTGTTTCCTAGGCTCCTTGCTGGACACACATAGAGCAAGGGCATTAGTGACAACCCTTATGTAGTACCTAACAAGTCTGCCAGCAAGGCCAACCAACTGAGCAGGAAACAGAGACCTGTTCAAAGGCTCAGGAAAATAAGCACGAGAGACCACTTAAGATGGCACAGAGGATTTTAAGAATGAGATACAGAAGCAGGAACTATAAAGGGCTTCATCATGCTGAAATGAGTCATCGAAAATGCTTATTATATCCACAGTCCTGGTCTTGCACTACTAAAGCAGAGCCTTGCTGTAACTTAGTACCCAGGTACTCCCCTAGTTTCCAAGAAGACAGGTGGCTAGCCTGAGGGCAGGCTAAAGTACTGAGAGATAATGCATCGGCTCTTCTGAATCAAAAATTAAATTAGTTTTTAAAATTAAATTTTTGTCATTGTTTCATTTGACCCAAGCTTCACTCTCCCTCCCAGAATACTTGCACTGGCTGCATTCTTTGAAGGATATTTTAAGTGTTGTGCCAGCCCTACAAGACATATTGATTTTTAAAGTTAGGGTATTTTTATTTCTTCTCCTTTCCAAAACCAAGTTCTTCTTGCTCCTTAAAAATAAATCCATATATTTGTGTCAGACATATAGCACAAACAACCATCTCTTGCCTTGTCTCCCAACAGACATGCCATATAATTAAAATAAGCCACACACTAAAAACGTATTTACCATCTGAATTCAGAAACTCCCACGGAGAAAAAAAGTACACAGAACAAACTCTACATAATAAAAATGCTCTCACCCATTTATTCTAGCACAAACTTCACAAGTACTGACAAGTGCCTTGCAATGAAACCACATTCATTTGTCAATTAATAAAGGGGTAACAAGTATCTTTGACAGTCACACATCTTCATGATTACATGACAACACCATGCTGTTAAAATGACTCAAGACCCCAAGAGTATATGCCAGAAAGTCCCCTTTGGAGCCCCTGTGCTAAACTGTGTTAAAACCACACTCACCAGCTACTCAAAGTGCAAGGGAGGGTACATTTCTAGTAATGGCCTTTGTCCCAAGGTGCACAAGACTCTCATGACAACATGCTCCAAACAAACATTGATAAAGCAGGGAATTATGAGCTGTTGTTCACTTACCTTTTGTCAGCTTTGGGTATGCTTTGATAAGCAATGATGTGCAAGGTCAAAGCTCCCTTCAAGCCACTGTATTAAAGACAATTCTTCCCAACTCATTACAATATAATGTAGGAGTATATATATTATTTTTTATATGTGCATACATACATACACAAACTTATATATATAAAAATATATTTGTAATGGAAAAAGATATGTATAGCAGAAAACGCAGGAAACTACCAATTTGTAATAGACAACTAAGGTTTCATAAGCCTCTACAGTCACATACTTACTCTTCCTGTGGCAGTTGTATTTCTCTCAATTATTATCCAATGAAAAACAAGTGTGAACAAGAACACAGTTGCTTTGTGTTTATTTACAAATTGCCGATTTTCTTTCCAAACTGTTTGACAAATGACAGGCTAGAACTGCAAATAGGTTTGACAAATGAGTTGTCTTCAATAAAGGCATCTAAAATCAGCAAGGTTAGATGTTGCACTGTTGAGAAGTCTTAGTGATCTGAACAGGGGTAAGATCATTTCTAATTTCTATTACATATATTTTAAGTCATAAGGAAGAACTAATTTATAGACTATAAGTGGGGAATCTTCCTATCAAATACTATCCCTTCTGAAAGTGTAAACTAGAAACTCTAATTTCTCAATAAATTAAATAGAACAAAATCAGAACAAAAGCCTGGCTGGCACTGCACAGATCAAGCACCAGGAACTGTTCACAAGTGCCAAAGACCATTGGTTTGCTATACAATCATAGAGTAATTTGTGTTGGAAGAGACGTTTAATGATCATCTAGTACAATCCTATTCCATGGGCAGGGACACCTTTTGTAACACCCGGTTGCTCAAAGCCCTATTCAACCTGGCCTTGAACTCTTCCAGAAATGCCCCATCCACAATGTCTCTTGGCAACCTATTCCGCTGTCCCACGACTTTCACAGTAAAGAATCTCTTTCCTTATCTCTTATCTAAATCTACCTTCTTTTTATCTAAAAACATTAGCCCTTGTCCTATCACTACAGGTAAAATGCTTCTCCCCACCTTTCTCAAAAGCCCCCTCTACTCAAGGCAGCAATAAGGTCTCTCTTATAAGACAGGTTGATAAGAGTTCTCTGATATTAAAGTCACCTGACATTCCCCCTATAAGCTCCATTTTTAATTGTTTGGGAATCTAATGATTTTACATTAATATAAGATTTTGAAGGGAGAGTATCTTCACATCAATTACATGTTTCTGACACCTCTATGAGAAACTAGACAAATTACAAACCTATGTTGGCATCGTTTCCTTACACTCACCTGGAGCAAAGTCCAGAGCTGCATTTCCAGAAGAGGCATTTGCAGTGACACGTGCTTCTACACACAGCCGCAGGGCTTCTCCAATTGCAGCTCTGGTCTGTCATGGGACAGCCTGGAGCCGGTTTTGCTTAGCAACAGTAATGAATACTTTTCCTATGTGTTCTCAGTCGCTTCCACTGCTGCTGGATCCAAGCAAAAGAGAGGAGGAGCTGTCTGCTTTGAATGTAGAGGGGACAAAAAGATGCACTGGATGGAATAAATCAAGAAAGAGCTAAGAATGAAAACTGTGACTGGGCACTGGCAGGAGAGCACCGGCTACAGCAGAATTGGATGAGGGAAAGACTGACCAGTCCTTATAGATATCTGAGAAGAAAAACTCTGGAGACTAGTAAAGGGAGGTTAGATTAAAAGCCAAATGAGAAGACTACTGTTCACTGGACAAAGTGATTAAAAGCAGGATATTAAAGCAGTTTATAATGATAAAGTAAATAAAACAGCACTGAAAGTGAGACAGAGAGACAGGGAGGGAGTCTGGAGGGATGGGTTATGACATTCCTAGTGTTTAGCAAGAAGGCTGGGACTTAGATGAGAAATCTGTAAACTGAATTGTGTGGATGACAAACAGGAACTGTGCTTTAAGTATGCAGTAACTTATAAAAAAGACTCAGAACCAAGAGGCCCTTGATGTCAACTCAGATGCCGAGAACTTCCCAGAGCATTTACCTTCATCTCTCCATACTCCCAGACATCTATTCCCAGGTGTATTTCATGACCATCACAGAAAACCCTCAAAAAAAGAGAGCAATTTTTCTCTTTCAGAACAATGTAAACAAGTATATTCATACCATGCTCATTCAAAAAAGGAAAAGAAAAAAAGAAATTGTATCACTATTTGAACACCGAGCTTTTTGTAGACTAAGGCAGAGAGAGCATTATTGTCTGGAGGTGTGAACCGGGGTTGAAAACGTGGTTTTTATTTTGGAATGTGATAAGCAGTGTGCTTGATTTGATGATACTGAAATTCTTCTAAATTTGTATTTGTGTGGATAAAGAGAAAACACTGATGACATTGTATTCTGCCTAATTTTGTTCTTGAAATCCCTATTTGCAAAACCAAAGGGAAGTTGGTGTATTCTAAGTTTAAGTGAGGCTGCCAACTGCAAACATCCCTTACTGACCCTTTCTTATTGGGTCATGCCAGCACAGTGCCACAAACGCATCTGGGTTAAGCAGCAATTACACATTTTCCTGCCCATCTGTCACATGACAAATGTAACCCATATATGACCTATCTGGGCCCAGTGCTGTTTAACTTGTTCATCCATTACTTGGATGAAGGGCTAGATGCCACCTCAGAGAGTTTGCTGACAACAAAAAGCTGGGAAGAGTGGCCGATACCTGGAGTGCTGTGCAGCCCCCTTCAGGACCTTGACAGACTGGACCTCATGAATGTCTTTAAGTATCTGAAGGGAGGCTGCCAAAAAGATGGACTAGGCTCTTCTCGGTTGTGCCAAGCAATAGGATAACGGGCAGAAACTGATGCACAGAAAGCTCCACCTGAACATAAGCAAAAACTTCTCTGCTGTGAGGGTGACAGAGCACTGAACAGATTGACCAGAGAAGGTGTGGAGTGTTCTTCTCCAGAGGCATTCAAAGGCACAGGACAGGAAATCCTGAGTAATGCACTCTAGAGGACCCTGCTTGAGCAGGCAGATTGTACCAGATGACTTTCTGTGGCCTCTTCCAACCTGACCTGCTCTAAGATTCCACGATTCTGTGATGCTGTAACACGGAAGAATAAGAAACCTGGAACGCACAACGCAGTATGTTACAAGGCAGCTGGAGTAACACACTCGCACTAAACGCTCCTGGGCCCTGCCGGTGTGACCCAGAACAATCCTGCTCCGCTCCAGCAGCAGCTTGGCATGGACCATGGCCACTGCAGCGGTGGCCGCTCCAGCCGCGGTGCTCAGCTGTACTGGGCAGCCAGAGGCCGTTAACAGCGCGGCAGCCGCGGGCAGGGCCCACCGGTGAGCTCGGACGGGCGACCGCGGGCGCAGCGTGAGCGGGGTAAGAGCCGGGAGCCTCGGGAGCCGCTCCGCCCCTCACCGGCCGAGCGGTCGCCAGGCGCGGCCTGAGGCTGACCAACGGCCCGCAGGGGCTGCGGCGGGCCCGCCCTTTCGCGCCGAGCAGGAGGGA
>VWZW01005145.1:0-17611 GCA_013397115.1 Edolisoma coerulescens | reverse complement strand
CCATGTCCTTCCTGAACTGAGGGCTTCAGAACTGGACACAGCGCTCGAGGTGTTCCAGCATCCGGGCTGGAGCCTTCAGAGCAGTAAGTTTTAAGTGGAATTAAATCTGAATCTCGTCTGGTGTCACGTGTGTAAATCCTACAAGGATAGATTTCCTTGTTCTGCATTAAAAGCACATTGGAACACTCGTAGTGACTTACCAGATATAGTTCAAAGCGATGTAAATTGTGTAAGTGTTGTACATTTTCCTGCTGATAGGGCTGTTGGGCTCTGTTCAGTACATTTTAGAGTTCAAACATCAGTATTGACAAACTATTGAGCCTCAAATTCTGCCAGAACAAGGCATTTATGTCCATTGATTCCTTGAGACAGGACAAAGGACACAGTTTGTGTTCCCTGCTTCATGCAGCCCCCAGGCAAAAGGAACAAGTTCATTCTGCTTTTTATTGTATAAACAGGCCACAATGCGGAAATACTTGATAGTTGAAATTAGCTTCCTGAAAATATAAAGGGCTTTTCCATGTGGGCATACAAACAGAAAACAGGAAAGTTACTGAGGCAGAGTTTTCCTTGCCTCTCAGCTGGGCAGGATAACGTGATGCTTTTTCTGGGATAATCTGCTCAGGAAACGAGCTGCTTTGGTTTCAAACGCTGTTCCTACAGGTTGGATTGTCACTGTGACTTAGAGCTCTGTGAGCAGAGCTTTGTTGTTGTGTTGTACTCACGTGTTCAGAAGCACAGGTCCCAGGAATTTGTACTGCAAATCCAAGTGGAAGGCTAGAGTCTATCCAGAACACTGACATCCTCTGAGACACAGGAACTTTAGGGAATAATGGCTGTTAATGAGATCATGAATTCTTACCAAGAATGAAGTTCTGGATTTCTCTTTTCCTGCCTAGGATTTGTGCTTTAAAAGTGAAATAATTGAGTGATTTTTAAATCACTAAATTTTAAAGAATTTAATTTTTAAATATTATGTTTTATTAATTCAAGTCTAAATTATAATTATTGATTTTTCTGGATAACAGAGTCACTCCAATGGTGCTGTATGATATCCACAACTTTCAGTAAACAGATGAGAAGTCCAAACTGAGGCTTTGCTTTCAGAAGAACTTCAAAAACTTTTGCTCGTGAACTCTAAGCGTTCCTTTATCTTTATAACATTCAAGATTTGGTAAACAACAAATCTGCCTTTAATAAAAGAATTTCAAATAGTCATAGGGAAAACAACTTAGTGGTTGTAAACAGGAGGTACGAGGAGAGTTGTTCATGTAGTAGCTTTCCAAAACTGAGGATAATTAAATGCTGTCACAGGAGATTAAGTAAAAACAATTATTTGCAGAGCAGTTATAGATCAGTGGAGTGGTTGGATTAACCATGCAGCTGGGAACTTCAGAGGTGTCTCTTGCACGTTCTCCTGCATTTTTTCTTCCTGCCAGCCTTGACTGTGGCGTTCCGGTTTTTCTCGTGGTGGCATTTAAAACTGGATGAGAGGTTGAAGATCTTTATTCTGTCCTGGGTGGAAAAAGCTAATTGGTGTGGGGTCAGTGAGTGAGGGAAAACCGGAGATTCTGTAAGTCTGAAAAAGTTCAGCGTGCTTGAGTTTGTTGAGGTTTTGTTTTCTGAAGGATAAATGCTGTTTAATGATATTGCCTGGAGAGGTTTGGCAACTGTTCCAGCCACGGTACCTTTTCCCATAAATCCATTTTTTTGTACATCCGACAGAAGAAGTGGAAGGAGAGGAGGGAGTGTCTGACTGTTGGCAGCGTTTTTGACAGGAAAGTTGTGGATTTGCAAGTTGCAGAGCTCTCATTTGCATTTGGTGACCAAATACCATCTGGAGCACACAGAGAATTTAGACTCAACTCTTGGGTTTTCTCTCTTCTCCCACCCCTGCCCTGGAGCCTGTGGGCTCCACACAGATTATAGGGAAGATACATCTGTTCCTCAGTTCTGCTCTTTGCTTTTGCAAAGAGCACTTTGCTCTGACATTTTACACAACTCCAGGAGTTGGACTTGATGATCTTGTGGGTCCCTTTCAACTCAGAACATTCTGTGATTCTCTAGCGGTTTTGTCTGTAAATTTGTAATCTCTGTACTGGGTTTATGGATATATTCAGCTTTGCCTGCTGCATCTGTGGTACAGAATATTGGAATTCTCAGGGATAATGCAGGGATTACGATGTGTGCCACTACTGAGAATACGGCTTGGTGACTGTAAGCACAGCACGGGAGGTGGACTCTGGGAAGCTGGCAGGATGTGAGACAGGAGCTTGAAAATGAATAAATTCTGGGTGTTTGATAGTTCTTTAAGTAAAACTGCATCCTTCTATCAGTTTAGTAGCTTGTGTGCCTGAACTCACTGATTCTGGTAGGTGTTTGGGATTTCCATCTGATATATTGCACTTGATCCATTAATTTCTGGAGCTGCTTCCCCAGAAAAAAAGATACTAATTCACTTTCTGCTATGTAGAATATAAGAATTTGGATGGAAATGCTTATGAAGAATAGATTACCTTCAATGAATTAGGCAAGTCTTACCTGAAAGATTATTGTACATGATCTTTACAGCTTGGTACGTTTAAAAACGCAGCTGAAATTTGAGCTGTGACAGGAAGAACCTGGAGCTTCGGCTCGTTCCTGTTTATGAATTCTTGGCATATCGGGCTGGCGCAGCCGTAATCCCCCGGTGCTGATAAAGTGAGGAGGGAAAAATGCTGCCTGTAGGAAGGGGGCTGTGTGCAAGGCACCCACATTAACCCACGTGGCTGTACCCCGAAGTTAATTTCTGCTCTTGTTCCTTTACCTGAAAATTGCTGATTTTGACCTACAGGAAAGCAGAACAGGCCAGCTCTGTTTTTAAGGATCTTTCCTGAGGAGAACAACTTGCCCCAGAACTCAATTTAGGTGGTTTTATTCCTGCTAGGAAGGGTTTTCCTGATGCTCCCTTATGAACTGCCAGATTTCAGACTTTCATCTATCAGTCAAGTCTTCCAAATTAAGTCAATGTTTAACCTGTAAATGTTTAGTAGTTGGTGTTTGTCAGCACTTATTAGGGATTAAAAGAAAAATAATGGAAAACTTGGAAAAAGTGATAACTCTTGGTTCTGCTAACGTAAAAGAGAATAAAGTAGTGAAAAATCTACTTTCCATTTCAATTTGAGTCTGTTTAGGGTTCTTTCGGGGTACTGTCTTATTTCTGCAATGGTGAGGAATTGGGAGCTCTGTCAGGAATTACGGTGTGTTCCAAGCTCTGGGTAGTGAGATCTGTTAATTACTGAATGAGAACATGTTCCTGTCTGTTCAAACATATTTCAAGTGTGTGAAGCAATGCATGAAATGAAGACTGAGCCCCCTTGCCATGCAAGGGGTGTCAAATAAGAGTGCTCCTCAGTCTTTTCATTCTGTTATGAGATTATGGGAAGGGAGGGGGTTGCTGCTGGAATTGCATTACAGCTGGCTTTGGAGACTTCCTTGGATTTACCCAGAGGTTATTCCTGGGATCCCTGGGCTTTGGTGAAAGCATGGGATGTGCATTAGAGCAATTTCATGCACTCTGAGGAACTCCATAAAGCCCAGAACTCCTGCCATGGCCAGTGGTACCGGGAACGAGAGCAGCCAGGGCACGGAAAAGCAGCTCATGAGCAAGGAATAAAGGAGCTGAAATGCAAGGCTTGTGGAAGGCTTTCCATTTAAAAAGCAGCAGTGAATATCAAGCAGCTGAGTACCACTTATTAATAATTTGAAGTGAAATCTGAAAATGGTTAATTGCCGGTTCTTGAGCGCGGAGTGGAATTAACAAGTAGGTTCCTATGACAGAAGACTTTATTGGAATATTAAGTTACTGAAAAGTCTGTTTCTGGCTTGATTATTTTCAATAAGATAACTCGCTTGCATTTTCTTAATTGCCTAGCATAGATTATTCCCAAAGACATGAAAACAAAGTTCAACTTTTCCATTCTTGTGACAAGAAGATGGGATTGAAAAGTGAATTCCTACTTTCTCAGCTCACAGAATTGTTCCGTGACCCTTATATCTGACACTTGTAATTGGTGTCCAGTGATTGCCAGTTGAAGTTCAGCTTAGACAAAATAAACTTTTTCTTTTAAGGAGGCATATTAAATGAGGTTATTATGCCATCATTTGGGATTAAGGAATTGCTTCATGGGAAAATGCCAACTCCTTTTATACACATGAAGTTGACAAGAGCCTTATAGTGTCTGGGTGAGATGTCTTCATTTTGTTTTGTTTTCTTTTAAAAATAAATGTTCTTCCCACCACTTCAACTCCTTTTACTTGGAAGTTGGTTTGTGGGAGTCGTTTTAAAAAAAAAAAATTAAAACTGAGTGTCCTGTTTGGAATTCTGATTGCACTTACCTTTGCCTTAATTCCTCTTTCCTTCACTGATTTTGTCTCCACATGAACAGGGAATCTCAGTGTTCAGAGCAGGATCCAGTGAGTACATGTGGCATTTGTGAATTCATTACCAATTCTAGTCAAGAAATGGACTTTACTGATCTTGTGTGTCCCTTCCAGCTCAGGATATTCCATGGATCGTCCTCACATAGTGCATTTTCCCTCTTTATGCACCTGGAAATATCTAAGGCTAAAAAGTTATAAAAAAATCTGAAATCTACCAAAGGGCCATATGTGAAAAAGCCTAATCCTTTCTATTACGTTATTTTATTTGTATCACTCAAGAATTAGCATCTTGATTTTGTTGATGTCTGGGAATTGGGAGCTTTTTCTGTTGATTGCAACAAATTACGTGGTGAAAACAGTTTGAAGGAAAGACACTGATGGAAGGCAAAGCCAAGAAATTCTCTGCTGAATCCATGTGCTTCTTCACAATCTTTCTGCTTCTACATATAAGCTCAGTTCAACTCAAAGAGTTGAAATTTTGAATAATTGGCCACACAATAGTTCTTGTTTTTCTCTGGTGCTTTTGTGGGACGAGGAGTTGGTATTCCTGAGGCAGCAGGAACAGCTGCCTTCTGCAGGGACATTTCCTGGTCCCTGGGCAGGACTGTGAGAGCCAGGCCAGACCCAGCACATCCAGGGTGTTCAGGGTGGGGCAGGACCGGTGCTGTGGCAGCGGAGCTGCCCGGAAAGCGCTGGAAATCCGAAGCGAGGTTCCCATAGCTGGGAATCCCTCCCAGTGGCAGCAGAGTGAGGTGTTACTGATGAATCCAGGAGAACTATTGTGTAAAATGGGCTTGGAATTAACTGGAGTGCTGAGAACAAACTCAAGTCCAACTTTTGAATGTAAATAAAATTGACGTGTTACCACAGGCAATTCGGTGAACCACGTAATTAGGTTTTTTTCCATGAAGAACGAGACATTATGCTGCAGCTGCAGCAAAGCAGTATGTAAAGGATTTATATTCTAGTTATACGAAAATTAAACAATCATTAAAAGACTGTATTTTTAAAAGTGCTGCTTGGGGGGGGAAATGAAAAAAATCCAATCAGTAGAATTTATTTTTCAGCGATGTATTGGGCAATATCAGCTGCAGTAGTTGATGTTTTTTCCTTTAGGGAATCTCTTTTTCCAGTGAAATGAACTCACTTAACTGTGTGAAGTAAATCTAAGTTAGCTTGAAGTGAGATCTGCATTAATAGGGCTTCATTACTGATGTTTGTATTTTCATGTATTGAGTAATTCTAAGAACACAGGGTAAGCTCTACTGGAAAATTTAGGCTTTAAAAATAGATGAAATGCTACCTTCAGAAGAAAATGATTTAAAAATTGCATACAATGGCATTTTGGTAATGGCATTTTTAGAATAATTAATGACCTTTAAGTGACAATCATGGTGCTGGATCGCAAACGGAAAACACGGGAGCACAGCTCTGCTGATGGTAACACACCATTCCTCTTCAGAGAGAGGTGGTTTTCATTACATGAAAGTTACTTTCTTTATTATAAAGTTCCTATTAAAGGTCATAAATCTTACTACAGAATTCTTATACCCCAAGCCTGAGACCAGTCACCTGCACTTACTTATCCCGGGATTTGACTGTAATCTGTAGGACAAGTACCTTGGATACCTGGCAGCGTGTCCATGTGGCAATTCCCAGATGTGATCCATGGCTCGGGGTGTCAGTGATCAGCCAGGAAAACCTGGGGGAGGCAGCTTTGGAAATGTGAAGTCTGTTCCTGATGTTCACTGAAACCTCAGGGCCCTGAAGCTGGACTATGGCTTTTCCAAAGCAGCAAACAAACCCATATTCCTGCATGGAGTGAGGAGCAGGAGCAAGTGGAAAGCAGCTGAGCTGCACTACATGGGATAGGTTAAGAACAAGGGGGGGTTCTTACCTTTGCTCTTTGCCCGTGGGAAGTGGGGGTTTCAAAAGGAAAAGAAAAGGCTGGAGTTGTGCTCTTAGTGAGTGAAATATTCATTTCTTGGTTAAAAACCCCCAACCCAAGCACCCACGTGTGCCAGTCACTCATATAATGGTAAGTAGAAGTTTGAGTGGAACGGTGTAAAACTGATTCTCCAAGGCTGAAATGCTCAGTAGTTAGAAGGGAAGGTACAAGCCAGAGGAGGGGCACACTGCAGGATGGGCACGGCTGAAATGCTTTGGCCTCCTCCTTGTGTAAACCACACTTGAGTGTTCCCTTGGAGCCGAGCAGAGCCAGCAGGAGCTGCAGCCGGGGCCGGGAGCTCAGCCTGGCTCAGGGCAGGAGAGGCTGCGCTGCTGCTTTGGCCCCAGAGTGCCCAGAGCTGTCCCTGTGCTCCCGAGCTCAGGGCTGCTGGCTCAGGCACAGTTTCAGTTTCTGTTCCAGGGCTGGGAGCTCCCAGCCCTGCCTGTGCCTCCTGCCAGCCCTGCCTCTGCCTTGGCACGAGCCCGGTGCTGGGCTGGGCCCTGGCACAGCCACTCCGGTGTTCCCTGGCTGGCCTGACAGCCATTCCTGCTCCACCTTCATAGCCCTGATCTCTCCGCTCCTCCTGGGCAGCGTGTGCCAGTCTTTGCACCAAATCCTGGGGCATTTATTGCTTTGGAATAGTCAGTGAGCCAGAGGGGTCGAGCTGAAATGCTTCGAATTTCTATAGCAAGTTGATGGGTGGATCGTACAAATCAGCAGGCAAAAGCAGCACCTCAAATTCCTGGAGAAACTGAAGTGTGACTTTCCTACATTAAAGCACTTATATTGATAAACTTGGTCCTAGGAGGAAGACCAGAAGGTGGCCATTTCTAAGCAGGAAATAAATAATCAGGTTTTCAATAAAACAATTCTACATTGTGGTTGTTCCATGACATTCTGGTTGCTTCTGGAACACAAGTAAGAGAACACCTTTCTCACCAAGGGAAACTTCCAGTCACAGGTGATGAAAGGATCATTGTACAGGATTTTTTTTACTGGAATGGCTTTAAGAATTTCATATTTATTCTTTAGAGCTCTCTAAAGAGATGGGGGACTACGGACAGTGTTATTGTGTCCTCAGGAGAACAGCAGGGCCTGGAGTGTGATGGGTTTATGGTGCTGGGGAGCTGGAAGGAAAATCTCTTGGTCCCTTTGGAGTTCCATAAAATTGACTCTATGCAATACATATGTCGACAAAATTCCATGGAATCTGTTCTCTAAGGCAGGTGAGGGGGAAGTGTGTGGGGTTTGTCTGCCATGTCATTTTTTTTTGTCTCTTCTGTATGAAAAGGATGTGATTTCTGATATCA
Source organism: Edolisoma coerulescens (assembly GCA_013397115.1). Lineage (NCBI taxonomy): Eukaryota > Metazoa > Chordata > Aves > Passeriformes > Campephagidae > Edolisoma > Edolisoma coerulescens. The sequence goes on along the minus strand of VWZW01005145.1, from coordinate 9,931 downwards.
TGCTAATGAGCATTGTGACTGTAAAGCAAGTTTGTCTTCTGTATTTGAGTGGTGTCCTCTGCTCTGATCAAGGGATGGAGGTGATGCTGGACTGGGCTGGGATAGAATGGGGAAGGGCTTAACTGGCAATCCTGCCCTTTCCGGAGCTATTCCTGAGAGTTCTGCCACTTTAAATGGCTGCTGGTCAAGAGGAATCTGTGTTCCTGACAAAAGCTTTATAGGTTTTCTTTCTTTGGCTTATTGAAAGATAACATTTTATTTTTATTTTGTACTAACATTATAGTTTGAATACCTTACAAGTAACTTAAGGATTCTCTCACCATCCCTAACAGCCCTGAGCTGGGAGTCTAATTTGGATTTTCTGTACAAAGCAAAGTAAGATTTCCATTGCTGCACCATACTAAAATAAATGAAATACTTTACTAAAGCTGGGGTGTCCTGAAGTGGCGTCACCATCGTTGCTGCTGCTTCTCTGCTGCTGTTGGTGCTTCCAGCTTCAGTAAGGCCCTCTGGTCCTCTGCACAAACCCATGGAATTTATACCCAGAAGGGTTTTGCAGTCCAAATGGAGGAGTTCCCAGCCATTTGTTCCCATTCTTTGGGAAACAGTGTGTTCAGGAGCTAATAAGCAGGTGAAGTAAATCTGAGAGTAATAAACAGCAGCGGGTTTGAGAGCTCTCCCCCGAGAGCCTTTGTGCCTGGAGAAGCTGTCCTTGGATGTGGAAAACTTCCAGACAGATATCCCCTGTCCCAGCTGTATGTGGAATTATGTCTCAGTCCCTCTCTGCCTTTTTCCTAAATGAAACCAGACTGGAGGAAGCATTATTTTTTTACTATTTCTTTTGCTGTAAACCACAGTTAAGGCCTGGGAAGTGTGAAGAAAAATGTTTTGCCTGCAAGGCTGTTACTGCTTAGTCTCAAAAGAAATGCACTCTGGTACTGAAATTCCTAATCCCTCCCCTTTTGGGATAGGGGTTCCTGCCTGGCCTTGTCCTGGGAAGTTCTTGGTGAGCCCACAAAGGGTAATTGGTGAGCAAACATTACACTCAGCACTGTGTGCTTGTCCTGCCCCAGACAGCTGCTGTAGGATGGCTGAGCCTGGGGGTGAGACACTGCTCACATTCAAGGGCTCACATTATTGTGTGGGAGCAGCAGAGACAAAAGATCCTGGTGCTTAAGGGTAGACTAAATATATATTTGTATTTAAAAAAAACCTATTACTGTCTGAAAGAGTGACTTCTGAGTTTAATGTGGATTTACATAAGTTCAGTTTTCAGTTCTTCAATGAGTTTTTGCAATTATTTCACACATTTACTTATTTATTCCTGAGTAGTAAACATGCCAGCAAACCTGCGTTATAAATCCCCTAGGGAAATGTTAATTTGCTTTACTTTCCCTCTTCAGGTACTGACTACAGTTTGCATTGTCATTAACGCACAGAACAGGAGTTTCTGTAAGTTTCTGAAACTCAAATTGTTAAAATTGAATACCAACCCAAAATTGCCATTTGCTGCCTCCTAAGGATTCCTGCTTGTGCTCCCCAAATGTTGGAAGAAGCAACTGAGTTGTTTTAGTAGTTTCTTGTGAATTTTCTTGCTTTGTTTAACTGAGATGTAATAATTTCACTGAAAAAGTGGAGACCTTGGATTACTGGTGCATTGGGAAATCTGGAAGCTATTCATTGTCCAGGATGCCATTTTCTGGAGCTGGCTGGAACAGCAGGATATCAGAGCTGTGATGCTGATGTAGCCAAAATAAGAGGGGCTGTGGAAGGAGCTGCCCACGGAGAAGGCTCCGTGATTCATTTCTGAGTTCAGAATCTTCCAGTGCTCAAACTGCTGAGCTCGGGAGTTCTGTCCTGTCATTTGTCTTTGTTTTAATGGGATTAAGTAATTATGTGTGCATTTTCTTTCAACTACCCAGCCTGATAAAAGCAGGCACAACTGAAGAGCCTATAAATTGTCGGCTCTTGTGTTCCAGCAAAAGTGCTTTGATGGCTCTGCAGATTTTACGTCTTGGTGCATATATTTAGCTGCCCTAGTGAGGTGAGTAAGACTAGAGAGTAGTTTATGTAACTGGTGGGCTGAGGGTCTCCCCCTGGGAACGTGCCTGGGGCAAGGTGGATCTCAGCCACAGGGCAGTTTTAAGGGAGCAATCCCTGGCACTTCCAAGCAGAAATAGCAACTGTTCTCCCAAACACTGAAATGACTTCATTGGAACTGATCACGTCTGGTATTGATACTTTGGCTGTATCCCTTGTAAGTTCAAATACAAATTTTGCTGCTGCTTTGCAAACCCTCTGCCTGCGTCCTGCAGCTGTTAAGAGTCACTAGTTTTTTTGTAAGTTTGATTTCCATCTGATTTTTCAAGTAGGAACTGCTCACCGTGTTTCATGGCATCTGCAACCCTTTGTGTTTAATGAATTCATCAGGTATTTGCTGTGTGATATCATCAACCCACTTAATTCTTTTTAGTACTTCATTCTTTCTGCATGGTGTGTTTATGCATTCAATTTTATCTTTACTATTAATTCCAATTAAGTCTTGGTTCGAGAGTTTATGTAATCACTTTAATGAAGTGTCTGTGCCTGCTCACTGCTTCTTGTTTATTTTAAATATTGGTCTGGGGAAGTAGAGGTTTTAATGTATTCAAAATTATAACCAGCAGTAACTATGCAATACTCTTCTATTAATTCAGTTTTAAGAGCCCTGCATATAAGATGACTTTTACACTATTGTGCTGTCTCAGAATTTCATGCGAGAACAGGCTGCTGTTAATTTGTTTTGCTGTTAGTCCCTATGTGTCACCGGCAAAATTTGTCATTCCTTTTCTGGCTTGAAGTTGTGTTGTCAGCAGATCCACTTCTTTTCTGGAGTTTCCCTATTACACTTAACAATGCAGTTTCTGAATTTTTGGGCTTGTGGCCACTTAATCCCAGGTAGCCATTTAACCTAACCTGTTAGGATGAGGAGTGAATTACTGCATCCTAAAAGTTATTTCTCTTGTCACCTGTACAGTTTGTCAGGGGCTTTCTGTGGTTACTTTGCACATGTTAAGTGGTCTTGCTTTCAGAACAGTGACCTGTGATGGAAATGCACAACTTCCCAATGCCTGCGAGGGGCAGTAATCAGTCCAGGCCCCCTTGTTTGCCTGTCCTACGCATGGAGTTGTTGGTGTCCTGGTTTCCTGGAGCAGTGGACAGGTTCTGTGGGAAGGCTGAACTCTCAGATGGTTATACCCTCCCTCACCTGCCTGTTGGCAGTGGTTTGCAAACCCCACCGGTGGCTGCTCTTGCTTTGGGATCTGGAGCTGCGGATCCCACCGGAACAGGAACTGGTTCCGAAAGCCAAAGCTTTTGTGCTCAGCATTCCCCCCCTGGCCACCCGCTCTAAGCTGTGAAGTTGTCCAGGATGTGGGATGGAGGAGGAGGAGGGAGTCCTGGTCCAGGATTGATTCTAAGTGCTGTGCTGAACAAGCAGGCAGTGCAAATGGAGAGCGGAAGGGGAGCTTGGTTATTGCTCCACCTTGTCTCCGTGTTCTGGGAGCTGGGGACATTGGGAAAAGGAGAGAGAGCTGGTGTGGAAATGTTTAAAACCAGCAGATACCCATTTTCCCCTCTCGTTGCTCACACTACTCCCAGCTAAAACTTCCTGCTAATCCTCACGTGATTAAGAACGTTGGATGGTGACACAAAGAACTCTACAAAGTAATGCTTAAGGATATCCCGCTGTGTGCATTTGATGCCACATCTGGGATGAGATGATAAATAAATAAATGAAAAGGAAAAAGAACAAAAGAAAATTCAACCCTGAAATCCCATGAACTGTAACTTTTTAAAGCCTTTGAATATACAGTGGTTGAGGAAAATGGAAGAAGCTAAGATATTTTGTACAAATACATTAGAAAAGAACACAGAGTGCATTTGGAGTACAAAGACTCCCAGAGTTTTATTGGCTGTGGTTGTTGTCAGTGTTAACAAAACACACAGTCAGCATGGCCCCAGTCTGTCACTGTGATATGTTGAGCATTTGCAGCTGTAAATCCCCATCATATGTAAGAAATATCACATTTTGCAACCAAATAAAAACACACAGAAACTTGGGATTCACAGAACTTTCTGCCACGTACCGTAACTCTGGCCGTAGCTTCTGTTCAACATCGTAGCTGCCCAGCAGATAAAGGGAGTTTTCAAAACCATATGTGCTGTGAAAATGGGGCTGTTTATGTCATGATAGTTTATTTAATGGGAGCTTTACAAAGAATGGACTGCGCTGTGCAGCGTCCAAGAGGGTGAGACACAAAGGAAGTGGCAGGCACAGCCATCATAACCTGAAATCCCATTATCAGATTTTTGTGGAAGTGGATTTGGTTTTTCAGAGGTCAGTGTTTCATTGCTGCCAAAGGACCGGTTTTGTACATGCCAGAAGTGGCAGAGCGATGAGGATTGGTGATTGCCCCACATTTATTGTTCCTCAGTAGCAGCGAGACCATTGGGTTTGTCACTCGGCTGCAGTGGGTGCATTGCGTGGGTGCCACAGGCCCCGGGGCCTTTTCCCCTCCGGAGATGCCGTCTGTTGTGACAGCAGCTGTTGGTGCCCCTCGCCCTGGTCTGGGTGTGCGAGGGCTGCGCTGCCCCTGACCCTGCTGTGCGGGCACAGCCTCCGTGCTCAGCCGGGTTCCTCCTCTGCGGGCTCGGGGGCAGCTGCCGAGGGGCTGCAGACCACCCCGAGGTGCTGAGAGTCCCCGAGTTTCAGCACAGCTCTGAGGTCCCAGGAGATGCAGCCCCTGGAGGTGGGTGGGTTTTGACTGTGGATGCACATTTCCTTGGTGATTCCATGGATTTCCTACTCTGAGCAGCAGTGCTTGTGTGAGGGGCTGCCTGTGCTCCCGGCCCCTCCATTAAGCTGGAACATCGACCCCCCTTCTCTCTCTGAGTTAATAAATATTTGTAACATTTCATTTGTATTTATTAAATAAAAACCGGCCACCACTACAGAATCAAAATGGAAAGGGGCTTTTTTGGCTGTTACCTGGAATAGAGTTGGGAAAAGATAAGAAGCCTGTAGTGCCTCTTGGATTCCTCTCTGATTTAGCCTTGTAGGAATCGGGGTAATGCTTGGCTTTGTGTTGTTCTGGTTTAAAACCAAACCACCAGATTCTCTGATTTACATAGCTGAAATTATTTTGCTATTATTCTATTTACATTAGTATTGCCTTGTGTATTTGTTAGGCAAACGAATTCCTTGTTAAATGGCTGGGAAGAGGATTTCGAAACACTGTGATTAGTTCCTTTCTTTTGGAAGAAATAGTTAACAAATAGGAAAATGCTGGTGGAGAGCCGAGTTTCTGGCAAGCCCCGCCGGTACAGAGTGTACTGAGCTGGAAATGTTGCCGAGTTAGCACAAACTGTCTGATATAAAAAGCACGTTTTTGTTATAGACACTGCCTGCTCAACAGAGTTGTTGGTCTTACAGAACAGCTTTAAACAGGGACTGTTGCTTTTGAGTAATATTAAATATTTGTCTTCTGGTGAATGTTTTCTTAGGAAAAATCACTGTCGATAGCAAACAAACCAATTCTTTTATTATCCAGTGTAAGTGCATTTGAACTTCCTTGTTTTTATCTCGACTGTTTCATTTGAATTTATATGTTTTTGGAAAGGTTATTTTTCACTTGAAAAAGTTTTGGGTTATTTTTCTTTAAAAGAAAGTATTTGTACAGGTGTCTTCAGATTTCAAAATAGGCTTTGTTCTTTCTGAGCTTTGTCTTGTTGTTTTTCTGGCTTTGTACTGACACTTTGTGGCTGTTTCTGTGGTGTTTCAAGTGACAGGAGTCACAACAGCAATGGAAAATAGCAACTTAAATGAACATTTTCAGGAAGTATAAAGCAGGGTGAGTGTGGAAACCTTCCCGAGCTCAAACCCTGTACAAATGTTCTCTACAGCTCTGCCCTGGGAGTAGATTTATAGGATAGAGATATGAGGCTTTTAGATTTATTTTCTGTGGCTTTTTTTCAATATTAAATGCTGTGAACAAGGTGTCTCTAGACACTTTGTATTTTGTGAACAATCTGGTGGGTATTAACTTATAATCGGCATCGAATTTTCTTTTTATTGTACAGGGTGATCGGTGTATTCTCAGTTGTAGGCTGTGTCACCATTCCTTACTTGATCCTGCTGTGTATAAATTCCTTTTTTCCAGCTGTCTCTGGGTACACAATTGAGGAGGTGATGCCGTCTTTATTTTTTTTTCTTTCTCTGTGGTAGCACATACTAAGAACAGGATGGAAAAAAGATCATTTTGGAGCCAAGTTGCATTTTTTTAGTTATGATAACTGGTTTAGAGGCAGGATGATGATTTCTGAGCTCTCTGTGTGAAGATTTGTGTTTGTGTTGGAAGAGGAGCACAGCATGTTCATCCGACCTATTTATCTCTTTAAAATTCCTTCCCAATATCCCATCCATCCCTGCCCTCTGCCAGTGGGAAGCCGTTCCCTGTGTCCTGGCACTCCAGGCCCTTGTTTCATTTAGGTTCTCTCTGTCCACTTGGGAGAAACTTTTTGGAGGGTAAAAAGTGAAGGGGAGCAGCTTTGGATTTAAATCATAACTGAGCAACGTGTTTATCCTCTCCTTCACAACAAGGCAAATCTAATTACTTAATGCTTAACCAATGAATCAAAGCAAACCTTAATCCAGGCCTTTTCTTTTGTGCAAATTAAGTGGGCATGTCATTATTTAAATATCCAGCAAGATTCTGGAAAATTTGATTAAACCTGCTAAGAAAACCTTGTGAAATGCAGGAGAGGTGAAGGAAGAATTACACTGCAATTGAGCATAAATAGTTCTTTTTATCAAATGGCAGTGCTCAGTAATGGTGTGTGAGATTATATTTCTTTTCTTCTTAGCTTGTTTTCTTGGGGTTTGTGTTTTTTCTTCTGTAAGTGTCAGTCTCCTGCTGTCTTTTCTGGGAGTTCTGTTCTGGGGAGATGCTGTGCAGTCAAATACTCTTTGAGTAAGGAAAAAAGGAACTTGTTTTTTGCTGATAATCCACCCAGACATCAAGGGAAGAAATTATCAAAAGGAAACTTATTAGAGGTCAGCCAGTTTTGTTTGGAAATGCAAGATTCGGAGACTGAAGGCCGGTCTGAAAGGACGTTGGAGAATTGTTGTTCTCCCTGTAAGACATGGCCCTTTTCACTTTAAATGCTGCATTTTGAGAGCCCCTGGCTTTTTGTCCTTGCACACTCACCCTGTGTGGATTCCTGTGCCTTGCCGCTGGGTAAATGATTAGCAATGGGAAAACGTTACACAAGAAATACTTTGGAATGTTAGTTGTAAATCTAATTATTTCCTTCTAAAATGAACCTGAAGCAAAATTCTGGTAACTGTTATTAGGAGGAAAGAGAGGTGGGAGTATAAAGTAGCTGAAACTTGGGGTAGTTGAAAGGGGATCTGGTGATTTGGGCAGAAAGGAGACTTTCCACTGACATTTCTAACACATTTTGGTGGATAATTGAAACGGGGATTTTGTTTCAGAATACTCCATAGCTTTAGTTTAAATGTCTTTCATGGAGTCACACAATCATTTAGGTTGGAAAAGACTTTTAAGATCTGGATATTTTGCAGCTTATAATGGAGCAGCTCATGGGATCAGGCTGTGAAGCTGATGCGTTTCTCCTCAGAAACAGTTTTAATGAAAACGTTTGAACTTTGGATCAAAAAAATCTATTTGGAAAACGGAAGGAAATGCAGTTTTGGCTTCCTGGGTTTGGTGAGGGGACGTGTGGGCAGCAGTAGCTCTTGTGTCAGTGGGTGCTCGTTCGGTGTGTGAGTCCAGGGGGCTCAGCACTCACCTCTGACAGCGGGTTAGGAACCCTGCCCACAGAAAGCTCACACAGCCAGCAGCAAACACCCTTCTCCCCACCACAGCTCACACTTGGTTTGAAGTTTTCAGCTCCTCTCTTTTTTAATTTAATTTTTGAATTTAAGTATTTTCAAATTTAATGGCCAGTGTAATATAATTTCAGCACTAACCATGCGTGAGTGCAAGAAAGGACTCCCAAAAGAACTCGGGGAAACTCTAAAGTTAGTGACAAAACTGAAAAAATACAAATTCCAAGCAATGTTTTTACTACAAATTCTCTTTATTTTGCTACTAATAATTTAGAGTCTCATTTGCTGTTTTCTAAAACAGATGAGAAATTACGCAAGTGAGGGCTTTGCAAAACAGAGGTTCTGCCAAAGCATAAACGGTTGTGTATTTGTCTCCCCGTGTGTCTGCAAAACCAGGAAGTCAGGATTATCTTTCCTGTTTAAAGTGGGACATAAAACTTTTACTCTGAGTTCTTAGCGAATATCTGCAGCTCTGTGTGTGTTGAAGGTGGATGCAAGAAGTGCTGATGATCATGGAGAGGAATAAAGATGTTCTAAACTGGGTTAGAAATGACTCCTTCCCACCCCCTTTCAGCATTTGACATAAAAAAAGAATCTGGTAGAAGATCTCTTTGCTCATTCTGCCCCAGCAAACTACAAGAAGAGAAGCTGTTTTTAACTCGATGACATATTTAGTAGTTGCCTTGCCAAAGAAACTTTTTCCTTTCAAACTGCAAATAGTTTTTTGTTCTGAAATAATGATCTTTTTATCTGCATCGTTTTTTTTTGTTCTCTGAAGCCGGTCCCTTCTTCGTAGAAGTTTATTTTTGTAAGGCTTTTCCAGATTTAGGAACTGCATTTGATGACTCATAGGATTTTTTTGCCTTTGCTTTCTGCCAGGTAGGAGCAGCTGTGTACTTGGTAATTAGCTCGCTCTGCCTTTGCTTAACCACTGCGCTCTCACTGTGTTCTGGCTGAGGGGGGAAAACGCTGCATTTTTCTCCTGTTTGTTTTCTGTGATCAGTCTACAAAAGCCAGTTTTACCGAGCCCTTGAAACAGCCAGAATATTTAAATAGAGCATCGAAGTAAAAGGAGAGCTGTAGAACTGCTGTAAATAATCCTTTTTTCCCCCCTCTGTGTTCACTTTCTCTGAACATGGTAATTCTGGACAGTGTTGTAAGAGCACAGAGGCAACAAAAAGCAGATGGTTACTATAGCTTCAGTGAATGGAGGCAGTTTGACTTGGCTGAAGGTATTTTCTAATTTCTGTCCTCTTGCCTGACATTCATGAAAGGCCTTTCTGAACGCATGGAAGTCCTGACTGTTTTCATATAACGTTTGATCTCTTTTACCTATAAAAGCACGGGGACCATCTCGGATGTTTTTAAGTACATCCTTATGCCCAGGGTTTTATTGCCACTGTGGTTGACTCAGATCTGTGGAGGAGCACAAGCACTTTCCTTATGCTTTGTCCCGAGAAGCTGTGGCTGCCCCTGGATCCCTGGCAGTGTCCAAGGCCAGGCTGGACAGGGCCGGGAGCAGCCTGGGACAGTGGAAGGTGTCCCTGCCCAGGGCAGGGGTGGCACTGGGAGAGCTTTAAGGTGCCCCCAAGCCAGTCCATGACTCTGTAATTCAGTAATTCTGTAATCAACACCTGTAGCTGCGGGCGGAGTTGGATTCACTTGAACGTCAGGAAACAAAGCAGCAGCCACAGCTTCCTCGTGCCCAGCTGGGGCTGTGCTGTGAACTGGAAATGAGTTGGAATTGCGGAGGAAGTGAGTAGATGGCATTCCCAGGAAGCTGCAGTATGTCTGTGGTCATCTAGGGGATGATGGTGAGGATGAACCTGTGTTATGACCAGACACCTGAAGATGTGCAAGGGGTTCAGTTTGCTGTTATTTCATGAAATGAGCATCTGTTGAAGCCTTGTGATTTTAAAGCTGATTTTACAGTGCTTAAATCTGAATTTTCTTTGCAAATTGCATAAAGCAAACCTGTCTCCTTGTCCATATGCGGCTTGTTCTGTTGTGAGATCTTCATGCCTTTTGTGTAAAACTTGC
>VWZW01005118.1:11353-36792 GCA_013397115.1 Edolisoma coerulescens | reverse complement strand
CCCCTGCAGCCGCGGGGGAACCATCGCACCCACCCTGCGCACCGGGAGCCGCCAGCGCCCCTGCCGGCTGTGACCGTCACTGCACCCAAGGGGAAAGTGCCTGAGCCGAGAGAGGCTGGCACTGGGTTAGTGGTTTGTTGTTGTTACTGCCATAGTTATTGTTGTTTGTTTGCCTTGTTATATGTACTGGTAAAGAACTGTTATTCCTTTTTCTCATATCTTTGCCTGAAAGCCCCTTCATTTCAAAATTATAATAATTCGGAGGGAAGGGGGTTGCATTTTACGTTCCAAGGGAGGCTCCTGACTTCCTTAGCAGACACCTGTCTTTCAAACCAAGATGGTTCTTATAAGAATCACAGAACTGTAGGATCACAGAACCCTCTGGGTTGGAAAACACCTTTAAGATCATCAAGTCCAAGCCTTGACCCAGCATTGCCAAGTCCATCATTAAACCACGTCCCCAAGTGCCATATACACACACCTTCTAAATCCCTCCAGGGATGGTAATTCTACCACTGCCCGGGCCAGCCTGTTCCAGAGCTTGACAACCCTTACTGTGATGGCATTTTCCCTCATATCCAATCTAATCCTCCCTTGGTGCAATGTGAGTGAGTGTCCTCTTGTCTATCACTTGTTACCAGGGAGAAGAGACCTCTTCTGGCTACAACCCCCTTTCAGGGATCTGTAGAGAGCAATGAGATTCTCCCTGAGTCCTCCTTTTCTCCAGGTTGAGCCCCACCAGCTCCCTCAGCTGCTTCTTATCAGACTTGTGCTCCAGACCCTTCCCCAGCTCAGTTTCCCTTCGCTGGACTCACTGCAGCACCTCAGTATCTTTCTTGCTGTAAGGAGCCCAAAACTGAACCTACAACTCAAGGTGTGGGTCCTGAGTACAGGGGGATGGTCACTGCCCTGGTCCTGCTGACCACACTACTGCTGACCCAAGCCAGGATGCCACTGGCCTTCTTGGCCCCCTAGGCCCACAGCGGCTCTTGTTCAGCCACTGCTAACCAACACGCCAGGTCCTTTCTGCTGAGCAGCTTTCCAGCCACTGCCCTAGCCTGTATAACTGCAGGGGTTGTTGTGAACCAAGGGCAGGAACCATAACTTGTCCTTGTGGAATCTCATACTGCTGGCCTCACTGACTCAGACTCTCCAGATCTCTCTGCAGAGCCCCCTTACCCTCCAGCAGATCAACACACCCACCCATGAGGCAAACAGAGACACTTTTCTAATAGTACTTTGCTACAGTATTTAGAGTTGTTATCTCCAAGGTAACTGTGTTCAAGAAATACTCCACTGTACATATTTTGGCTGAAAGTGATCATACATGGCCTCATCTAACATTTTAGCACTGCAATACCCATTAGCAAGAGACATACCTATTACAGGACTTTTTCACGTTAATTATCCCTGCTTCTGCAGCAGCTAGTATATAAAAAAAAGTACTGAGATTAAAAAATAAATCTCTTTGGTCACTTTCCCAAAAACTTAGAAATCTCATAATGGAAATTTACAAACAGTTATGATTGCTTTTAAACAACAAAACAAAAATCCTTACATTTTGCCTTCATGGGGATCTTCTTCTCTTCCCTATGAGAAAATTAACATATCAAGTGAATGACAACAGTACAACTCAATTTCAAAAAAAAGTTGTAAGTTAAGACCTTCTGTAGAAAAAAAAAGTTACATTTAGAAGTCTGAAGCATTTTTTAACCAAAGGGCCTACTGCAGCTCTATGAAAAGTTTTCTTCTTCATTCATTACGTGAAAATTCAGCAAAAATATGCTATTTCTGATGATTACTTCTGTCATGATCCAAGTCCTTTAGAGGCGGTAACTTTCTAAAATCTCAACTTTCCTAAGGTTAAATTACCACTGACCTATCAGTCTACAGATCAATAGTCTAGTACTGCCACTTCAATTTAGCTATTCACATCCTGACACAGGTCATCTATGAGAAGCATCTCAAGTAACATTGCTATTAGCAAAACATATGCAGTGTGTAAGAAGATAGAACAAAATCTATTTTTTCCCTTTTTTCCTCTCAGCAATTCATTTTTAACCCAAATTTCATCCTTGAATAAAGAGAAAGACCTACCATAGTGCAAAATTACATTTTGTTGAGTTAGTAAACATTTCATGGCAATTGCAAGAAAGAAATGCAAATGTAATGATTCTTCGGGGACAGTCGATTTTTGGGAAGTGCCTAGTAAATTTACAGTACCATTCATTTGTACTTATCTTCGGACAACACACGAATAAGCATTGTTTTGATAATGACTTGGGCTTAAAGGTTTGTTTTAGTATTTTAGAACTACTAGATCAACTTACTAGGTTTAGAAAAGTACATAATTAGAAAACAAGCAACTAAATATCACTAGTTTTTGTTCAATAATATTTTATCAAAAAATCCCGTTCGTTTAAGAAATTTGAATACAAAAATTACTTACCACTTCTTCTACCAGGTCTTCTACTATAAGACCTTGTTCATCTGTCCGTAGGTTTGTAACCCACATCCAGCCATCTTCCAATTCGTTATGGACAATAAACATGTCTCCTTTAAGGAAACTGAAGAGGGTTACAGCATGATTTAAATCAGACACACGATCATAATATAAAGTTTAACGAACACTATGAATTGTTGAGTATAATTACCATAAAACATTTGGGAAAACCTATTTGTGAAAAATGCAGAAATTGATATTCCAAGCACATGTGTATTTTTCCTCACAGTTAAGTGGCTACTATATACAAGTTTTTATACTTTTGATTTATGTCTAGTATCTAATATATACTTCAGTGCTGTCAACTTCAAAGTGTGCTGATGTATAAAACAAAAATAACACAGCAATATTAAAATACCCTAATATTGTTCTTTGATCAGGAGAGATCAAATATGAAACAGAAGTAAAATAACCCTTAGTAGGCTATAAGAAAATAATATTCCTTTCATTAAAAAATTATCTTGCATAATTTAAGTTGTGGAATACATATTAATTTTGTTCTCACATCTGAAGACAAGCGATACAAAGAGAATACAGAGCAGTTACCAGAGATGCAATGCAATTAGCTACAGGAAAAGCGTAAGAAGCATTAACATGCAGAATCAGAGAATCGCAGAATCAATTAAGTTGGAAAAGACCTCTGAGATTATTGAGTCCAACCTATGACTAAATACCACACGTATTTTACCAGACAACAGCACTAAGTGCGACATCCAGTCTTTCCTTAAACACCTTCAGAGACAGTAATTCCACCAATTCCATGGGCAGCATTTATTGAAATAGTAAGACATTGGTCTTTCTGTGAAAAATTTCCCCCTAATGTCCAATCTAAAGCTGCCCTTGAGATTTAAGGGGAATTTAAGATTATGTCCTCTCATCCTGTCACTGTTGCCTGGCGGAAGAGACCGAACCCTATCTGGCTACATGATTCTTTCAGGGAGTTGTAGCGAGCAATGAGATCTCCCTTGGACACTCCTTTTCTCCAGGCTGAGGCCCCACAGCTCCCTCAGCCACCACTCCTAATAGAACTTGTACTCTGGACACTTTACCAGTTCCATTACCCTTCTCTGGACATACGCCAGGACCTCAGTGTCTTTCCTGAATTGAGTGGCCCAGAAGTGGACATAGTACACAAGGTGTGGCCTCACCAGTGTTGAGCACAGGGGAAGAATCACTTTCTTAGTCCTACTGGCTACTCTACTGCTGATCCAAGTCAGGATGCCACTGACTCTCTTGGCCACCTGGGCACAGCTGGCTCATCTTCAGCCAGCTGCTGATCAGCACCCCCGAGTCCTTTTCCACTAGGCAGCTTTCTAGCCACTTTTCCTCCAGCCTGTAGCTCTGCAAAGGATTACTGTGCCCAAAGTGCAAGACCTATCACCTGGTCTAAGGGAGTTTTCATTTCTGGAAGATTAGCATAAGTTACTCCTTAAACATTAAAGGCACAAACTCAGGTCATATGAAAACCTTCCAACTGAAGCACAGAATTTTCAATCATGTTTCATGATGCATCAGGGTACAGGAAAAACAATAAAGCACTAAAGCTCATTAACTACTATTTCAATTCAAAATTTCATAGCAAATGTCTATGGTGTGGCTCTCATCTGAAGTAGGCTAACAGAAAAAACAAAAAGCAACAACTATTGAAAACAAGGAATAAATTCAACTGCTATTCAACTTTAACAGGTGACAGACAACAAGAGCACCCTCCATTACTGTACAGTTACTGCATGGAAGACAAGCCGAAATTAACTCAGTAATACTTTGAACTTGCTAAATATTAACTATGATATTAAAATTCTAGGTCAAGATTCTCTGAAATACATAATGTCTTCACGAGCGTATTAATTCAATCTAGAACAAACTGAGAACTCTGGTCTCAGCTATGCCATGAACAGAACTATTTTAGCCGTGTAGACCTCAAAACCCAAATACTAACTTTGTATTTCAGCTCTATCCTAAAAGAGGAAGAAAAGGTTTAATTGCCTAGAATTTTTGTTATGATAACAAAACAATAAAATGCTATTTCCTCTTAAGCTGATAGGTGCAATAAGGCACATAAAGGACTCAATCTTTTTTTTTATTCTCACACATAGTAGGAAGCCTTAGTTGCTACATGCCATTAGAGAGCCCCTTCCCAGTCCTACCACCTTACTGAAACACATAGTTACAAAAACAAATATCCTCCTATCATCCTTTAAAGGATCAGACTACACTGTGAGTCTTGGAATAAATTTCCATCCAAATGAGGATATAAAGTTCTCATATCTTTCTCTACATTTTAAGATAATAGTCTTAAACCTAAGAAAATTCCCAATTCAACTGTGTATTACATCAACTTAGAAAACCTGTCTCATTAGAGAGATTTGAAATCACAAATCACTTTCAAATCCTCCTGATTTTTTATCTGGAAACAAAAATTCTCTCAAGAAAGCAGTATCAATTCCAAGTTACCAGAAAACGGTCTTCTATTGAAAGACTCACTTCTTCCATTCTTGAATTTATAAGTAGTCAAGGCTCACTTTCTAGTGATCTAAACTGTTTCCCTTAGCTATACATCTACTAAAAGTTAGTTCTGTGGCGTTTTAGGAAAACAGCCTAGCTCATTTCTTTCACACACTCAGATAAGGATTTCCATATAGGATTCTTTGACACATAAATTTATCCTTTTGGTAAAAATCTAGGGCTTTATAAAACATACTTCAAAACTGTAACATTACTGATTCTAATTCTATGTACTTAATGTACCTTCCCTTACAATTAATACAAATAAATATAGTAAGAAGTTTTATTCTTATTTCCAACAGAAGAACAGAGAAGTATCATCCTTTCATCTAACTGTGTCAAGTTTAAGATGCAACTGGAAAGTATTTGCATATGTACACCTACTTAAATTATCACTGTTTATAAATACTTTTGACAATTTCACAGCTACTACTGACATTCAAACATACCTTATTTCATCAGTTTCTGGCACTTTGGTGTAAGGTAGAATTGCTCGAACTCTCCTTCTGTCTTCCACAGGCTACAGTTTAAAAGAGAGCAATGGTTTTTTTCTCTATACTGTATAGTCTGTACTGTAGAATCCTTCTCCCCAGCATTATGCAATAGCTGGGACAAAGAACTGGTAACATCACTTATATCCACCTTGCCAGTTTTATATTTTCAAAGCTCAAAACCACGGCAAGCTAGAAATGTGCAATTAGTTGGTTAAGAGAGCACTTATTTTAAACCTTTTTTCACTTAGAGCAGAAGGAATGTCCAGAATTTTAACATTCAGAAACATCTTTATTCAGGTTTTGGGTTTTGTTACAGGGGATAATTTGCAGTGTTTTGTTTCATTTTAATTAATTATTATGTTTTAAGGATGGGCATGTGAAAGAAACCTTGGTTATCTCCAGGATGCATATTTGAAACCATTGTCAGATATGCAAAATGTCACAAAACAGTGAAGATTACATTACAATGGTGCTCTTTATTAGCCAAGGACTCAAGTGTTTTCTTGTTTTTCTCTGTCTACTTAAAATAATGTTACTACATTGCGAGACAACTGCAATACCTCTATCTTCCGCAGTATGTATTTTTATTAAATAGCCATTTTTTTTAGTCATTACTTTGTATCAGTAAAATTGCATTTTTATACTCCTTATACTTCCACGTATGCCTATACAAAACAAAAGGAAAGTTTCTAAAATATTTTTCCCAAAGAAAACTACGAATAGTGATTAAAATTACAAATATTTAAGTAAATTAGTCTTCAGAATTTTTTTTTTACTTGCCTCTGGAGGTGCTACTGGAAATAAGAGCTTTTCCCCTTTCAGCAAGCAGGACACATGACTGTAATAACCAATCAGGTCTGAGAGTGAAGCAAAGCGACGCCCACCAATGTAATAGTCTCCACACATGGCAATAATCCTGTTAATTAAAAAAAAAAAATCAGAAGCCTGACATTAGGAATTTTTTTGCTACCAATTTTTTTTAAAGAAAAGGAGATTAGGATCATGTTCAATTCTTAAAACAGTGCCTGTATCAGCAAAATGCAGTATTACAGGCTCTCTGTAAACATGTAAATAAACCTAATGAATATTTTATCAAAAACATTCATATACATATTGTATGATCCACCAGTTTTTTATCTAAAGAAAGTGCTGATTCACAGAAAAAGACAGCACATTTGCCAGAACTAAATGAAATCAAAAGGAAGTAAAAAAAGTAAGCGTTAACATCCTGGAAAACTGAAATAATGCACTAGTACATAACAGCATTATTACTTATATCATGTACAACACACACCTTTTATAACAGGCATAAATTTAACAAAATAGCAAAGTACTTTAACAAAAACTTCCTACACTTCAAGACTATACAATGCAGAAAACAAACACCATCAAAACGTAAGTTTTTTTGTTACAGTTAGTTTAGCATCAATACTAAGAGTTACAAAATTACTTTGGAATAATCAAAGTATCTCCTCAAACTCAACTGAAAATTTTGATATCTAATGGACAAAAGCTTACATAATCATTTGAGCAGTCTAACAAGAAAGAAACTGTTTATAAAACTGTTATTATATATATAAAAAAAATAAAACTTATAAAACTGTTTATTTTTTTTCTTTAAGGTTTGTGTTTTTTCTTAAAGAAGAAATTCTTTAATGCATAATTTGAATTGTTTCTCTCAAAAAGTAATGTAAAATGCAAAGATGAATCTTCAGAAATTAAATCCAAAGTTCATAAGCATACAGCACTGCAAGCAGAGTCAGAAAACAATGCTCAAGACATATGCTAGATCTTTTGGCGTATTTTCTGTAAGACTTCTTGGCAAATTATTCAACAGATAAGAGGTTCTAAATGAAATACAGTGTTTCAGATTATTATTTCATCAAGCTTAAATGAAACATTTCTTCAGAACACTGAGTTAGCAAATACAGAAACACTTCTGTAATCACAGAGAACTCCAAAGGAAAAGATTAAAAATAAGTATTTTCTCTCAATATATATTGTATCACTCTGACTCACCAAAAAAGGTAACACTTAAGTGAAATAAAATTTAGTTTTGACACAATCATATGCTGCATGAACATACATGTATACAACTTCCAAGGGACAGCAAAAGAATGTAAAGAAAGATTCTTTAAGGATTGAAAATATTTTAAGGATCCTTTTCTTGGAGAATTGGAAATAATTAGATTATTTTCTACCTGAGATACCAGAGACACTTTTATGGTGCGCATGAACCAACAGTCAATTGCCTGACACTGGCTTCAAAAGGAGAAGTTATTACAAATAACCCAAAACTTCAAAACAGCACTAGAAAGTAAGTTTTGGAACAGTTTACTTTTCTGCTACTGCTACACAGAAACCAGCTCCCAAATGAGTATCAGCACAGCTGAGAAGCTGAAATTGATAGTTCAGATGGCAAGATGCAAATATGAAGTACTATCTGTATGTCATACTGTCTGCACTTAAGAGAATTATGCCTTTATGTCAATGGTACATCCGGACCTCTGAATCACACTTCCATCACAGAGCAAATGCAACCAAAACCCGCCTACATTTGCAAACCATGCGCACAGTGGATCATAAAATGGTATTCTGAATAATTCCCATTTTCAGAACTTGAAGAGTTTGCTTTGGATTTGTTTGTTACCATCAAGACAGCTGACAAAGATACTTTTTTTTACTGCTTTCAAACATTTCCTTTCCTATTTTGTAAAGAGGAACATTAAACTACAGCACTCCACTTACTGACTACTGCTCAAGTGTTGGGGAAGATGAAACAGGAAAATCTTATAAATATGACTGCTTGGATTTTGAGAATATGAAACCTGTAAGTGAAGTAGAACTAAAAGCAAAGTTCGATGTCTAAGATGCCAAGACCTAGTTACTGAACAACTAGGAAACAATAGCATGGCCAGCCAAAGATCTTCTCCTCTTGATTAAACAATGCCCCTCTCCCCTTATCAACGATCAAAGGTCACCTAGTATGGTAATGTAAGGATTCTTACGGGCTGTATGTAAATGCTATAAGATTTGCATCATGTATTAAGATTGGTTAGTGTAAATTAGAATATTCAGGAGGGAAAGATCCAAGAGTTCGGGGACCTGGTGGGCTTGCTCTCTCGCTCTCTCCCGAGGCTGCCAAGAGTTGCGCCTTGCAGCTCTCTGCAGCCCCCTGTTTTTCACCCACGCCCTGAGCAATAAACCGCATGCTCCACGACCAGCCGTGACTCTGGAGATCTCTCGTCCCCGTCCGTCCCTTCACCGCCCAGACCGTCCGAGCAGCGTTCTTACAGGCAAGCTTTTCTCAAAATACATCTCATTTACACCAACAAATAACTGAACTTACAATGCACACTATTTGACAATGGTAAAGTAATCCTAGTTGCAAACTTGGGATAAAGAGCTACTTGTATTTAGAACAACTAATTCTAATACATGCTGAAAGCTGTTTCCAGCTAACCTTTCAATTACTAAACATATAATCTCTTCGTGGTTTTTGGTTTGGGATTTTTTTGGTGGCTTGTTTTTTTGTTTGTTTTGGGGGAGGGGGTGTTTGTTTTGGGTGGGTTTTTTTCCCCTCAAAATTAAGGAAGCAACCAGATTTGCTAGCACTTTAACTGTGCTAATTACAGTGATTACTATGGAACAGAAACAAAACAATCTCCTTGACTGACTAATGAAACCTGCATGGTGCTTTAAGTCTATTCAAACCGCTTTAGGCAAGCTTCTCTATCCGGACATTTTTAGTTTCCTCACATTTCTGTTCTTCCTCCTATAAAGCAATTTTTAAGCAGCATGTTTTAAAACAACTAAACACAAGCAAAAAGCTGTACCATGAAAGCATAAAGAGTCAAAAATACTGCATTATAATACAATCATTGTTTCTGCTCTATTGTGTTCTGAAACAAAAAATAAATGGTTCACAGTATTCAAAATAAAACACTAAATTCTCACCTAAAATGATTGACATTTGTTTTACTAAGGAATGAAAGCACAAATGAACCCGGTCTCCGATCACTCTCTCGAATGAGGTAACTTCCAGGTTTTCCCGCTTGTCGAAGACGTTCTTCTGCAATTGTTCTGTCAAGTTTTCCATGATACCACCTGAAAAAAAAGACAGTGGGTGTCCTTAGAACTTAAGGGTTTTATTTATTCTCACAAAACAGACCTATGAAATGAAGAAAATCTTTCTATCATAACCAATATATCTCCAAAGCTTTGTTTCAAAGCTATCACATTGTCACAAGTTCAACCTCCTAGTTTACTTATTTCCAATAAACAGTACTTGTAACACAGCAAAGTTTTTCAGATAACCTGCCCTTCCCAAGGAACAACCCTAAGAGGCAGAGGGTCTATACATATCATCAGTTTTTAGCTCCTCCCTAATTTGTTTACTTTAAATAAACAGAAGCAGAGGTGACAGACCTGACTTGAAAGACTCTTGTATTTTAAGCCTACACAGGCATCAGTTCAGGCTGGGTATTTCAAAAGCACAAACTGAGAAGTGAATTGTATCAGACTGTTCCTCAGCTGACAGAGATGCTGCTTCAGCAGAGCCAGTAAAGAGCTGGACAGCAGTCACCAGGCCACCATCTAGCCCCAAAACCACCTTTCCTAATCACAACGTGCACCCTATCAATCAAATGTGAGTGCCAATGCATGGCAAATCACAGACTGCAAAATATGACTTTAATCTACTGCTACCCTTCAAGCATTCAATCACCTTATCTCAGTTTATTTACACAGCCTTAGTAAGAACACTTGTTCTACTCCAAATGATCAAGTGTAACTTTTTTTTTTTAAAGGAACAATGGAGAGCAGTTTTCAAAGACAGCCATTGCTCTCATTACCTTCATCAAGCCACAGCACGTTCCAGAGCTATATATTGCAATAATTCAGCAGCTCCTCCACCTAACTTTGATTGATTAAACCTTTAGTTTTTACACTCAGAAACTGTCAGCTTCAATACAGCCACTGCTTCAGACAATTTAAATCCTTCACCATTTCAGATCATGTACCATTTAGTTCTAACTGTTCCCATTTTGCAAGATTCACAAACATGCAATTTAGAAAAGATACGTAAATGACCTCTTGAACTAATATATGCAAAAATATCAAATATTTCACAGCATACAGTTTCAAAAAAATGTAAAAAAATTTAAAAGCTGAGGTGTTGATAATGTCTGAACAGAAACAATTTTTTTCTACAAAATGGAAACAAAAGCTTTGAGAGCTTTAATCAGAACAAAAACTAGATAGACTAAACCAATAAACACCATTTCACCAGTAAGAGCAGCACAAGCACAGATATTGTTTAACCTGGTAAAACTGGGTGCTTGGTAGTATTGCTCCCCTTTGCTTCTCTTCCTCATCCTGATCAAAACAAGTTAAACCAGTAGAAGCACTGTTCTGTCTGTACAATGTTTAAAACTTGAGACTGCTGCAGGCCTAGTTATATTAGCAAGATTCTGTGTCATTCCATTCCACAGCAAAGCAGCCTCATGAACAGAAACCTGTCGTTCAAAAACAGTCCACAAAGAAGTGGATCACACCTTCCCTACCAGGAGGGTCCTTTAGGAAATTAAACAAAATCAAGACTGTTGATTTTGAAGTAACTAGGATGAAATATTCTGTGTGTCAGTGTGCACAGCACAGCTGAAACTTGAATGAGTTTGTTCCGAACACGTCACAACTGGGCATTGCTTTCCTGGATAGACTGACTTTCATGAAGTATAAAACTCCCCAGAGACCCAAGAAACTTTCCTGATGAAGAAACCGACATTCCATTTCATGAAATCTATTTTAGACTAATAATAGGTACACTGAGCTTTTATTTGTTCCTATTTATCACCCACTTGAGGAAAATAATCATAATTCTATTGAGAGACACACTGCATTACAATGCCAAACTTAAAGAAAGGCAGAATTTCAAAATGGAGAAGGTGGGAGTTTTAATAAGAATGCAAATTACCAATAAAAAATTTACAGAGTAAGCAGAAAGGCAGGATCACATGCAAAAAAAAGAATTCATTTTTCTGTAAGGGACCAGGATTTCTAACAACAATAGCACAAACTTAGGTGTTCCAATTTTCAGTCCAGAAGCTTCAAACAAAAAAGACACCCTCCTTGCTGGTGACAGCAATATATATATTGGTATATCGCACATACTAGAGATCACATTCTCTAACACTGAACAGTCTATATATATTTTGTCCCATTCAACAGTTTTACATAAAGCGTACCCAAAGATATTTATTACCTCGTAAAGCATTAAAGGAAAGGTTTGTTTTCTAAAATAAAAATACTAAATTAATTTCTGAGTGCAATTAAATCACTGAGCCCATGTATAAAATGTTAACTTCTGATAGAAAAAAATCACTGTATTTTACAGCTCACTCTGCATTAGTGTAACTACCAAATTACTCTATAGTAGTAGACACAGAAACAAATATTAACACTAAATTTAATACAAAAGATAGTAAAGGTGTCAATATTGAGCAATGATAGGAGAAAACAGCTCAAGTGATATCCTCAGGAAACCTCTGTAGATTGCGCACATCTTTAAAAAATAAGATACACACTTAAGCGCAAACTTGTACGATACCAATAAAGTATGCAAAATGGTTGTCAAGAAATAACTGCATTTTTCCAGAGAACAGAGTTTCATAAATAGATAAAAACAGTTTGTTCAAGCAATATACAATCTAAGAGCATTGAAAGACATCACTATCAGAAGTGCATGTCTTATAATTCATCCTGCCACCACCAGTTTTCAGTATTATAGAAAGATGCACTGGGCAACTTTCCATCATTATCTTCAAGGACTTTGATAGCAAACAGTAAAGACTGTTTTACAAAACTACAGTACCCACTCTGACTTAAGGACAGCAGGTGCTCACTTAAGGAGTGACATTGCGTATTTTTTTAATATTTCTCCTAAATGGTTGGGGTTTTTTTTCTTGCTTTGAAATACATCCATAGATCAATTTTTCTGTGAATATTGACTAATCTAACAGGCATTAATGAAAGCTTTTGAGATCTCTTATACTGTATTATCAGTTATAAAGGAAGATCCATCCAATAGCCAATGCTATCCGAAGAAAGTACACCAGAAATGAGTAAACTACAGAGCTAGCCATACTCCTAATTTCATCAGAGAATAGCGTGCAGAAAAGGACATAAACAGGCTCCCATAATTTCTGAAATGAAATGAAGTAAGCCCCGGATCCTTTGATTCTAAGCTTCAATCAGGTATCTGACTGAAGCCTGAGATCAGTATTTCTGCAAAAATACATCACAAGAAACCACCTCTCCCTCTGAGTTTTCTAAGCTAAGATCTACAACTTCAGTATTTTGCAATCAAAACACCTTCAAGTCTAATGTTTTCAGTCAGAAGTAACATTAACCTTAGAGATCCTTAATGAATGCAAAAGGAATTGCTACTTATGGTGTACTGTACATCTCATGAAAGGAACTAAGGTTTGGATAGGAAAGTAGCCATTAAAAATCTGCCTAGCTGTTCATAAATAAGAAGTTGCCAAGTAACTGTGACTTACAAATGCCTGCACTCAAAACTCTAACTCACTACCACTTAGATGTACATCCTCCATCATTGCCAAAAACAAGGCCCCCGTAATTTCTAGTCAGTCACCTCTGCTGGTTTGTCTAATCCTACCTAGGAACACTTCTGTATTTCTAATTCACCTTTGCATGTTTGTAAATGCTGACAATCCACTACTTTCACTGTGTTTTGAGCAAACATAATTCAATGACATTCTGAATCACAGCTAGTGCTCTAATAATACAGTTGCTGTTATAACATGCATTCAAAGAGAGTAACGAGCCATGCAACAATATGTTATGAAGTGAGTCAGGTGGTTGTTTCTGTGACCACCTGTTTAACCTGCCTGCTTTAAGAAATGTGTGTAATTGTTCTTTATTTTGCTTCTAAGAGAATACCAATAAAAGGCTTCCATGTTTCAGAAACCAGTCAAAACTGTGCATGAAAACACTCCCATCTGCCAGTTTAAATCAAAAGCAGTATGTTCAAAACTCCAACCCTATCTATCACAATTCAGTTACAGCAAGCAGACAGAACCAACACACAACATCACAAAGAGCTTCTATACCCACACAAGCAACATAGAGGTGTGCAGAAAAAAGGTGCCCATACCACTGCCACAATGAGTAGCTGACAACCACATGACAAGTCATGAACCTCATGGAATGAGTTGCACTGCAGTCAGAGCTGTCACTTCTGCTCCATACACAAACAAGAGATCCCTATATTTTTCCATGCTCCACGAAAGATGCTGGCTACCACACCCCCAGTCACACCAGCCCCATCAGGCCAAGAGAGCCCTTTCTACTGCGAGAAGGAAGGCAGTTACACTGCATCCCTTTAGCAAGTTCACCATATAGCTATACGGCTTCTGGCCCCCACCATGGCCCCAACACCACAAGGCCCATGCAAGGAATAAGCCACTCACAAAGAGGTAGCAGATGGTGAATTTGCCATATGGAAAGAGGCAGCTGCTATTGCATGTGGAAGCATGTCACATTGTACAACCAAATCCTTTTATTTACATATTTCCTTTTTACATATGGGAAAAGCAAATATGAAGCTCTGCTGCTCCGCTAAAAGATTCTGCTGTTACAGTACACTGCAATTTTTTACTTAGGAACACAGCAGGTAATGGAGAAGAGAATGCAAGAGGAAGTGCTGAAGGGGAGTAAAAGTGAGTTCCAGAAACTTAGTACAAATATAGATGCTGGTAACATCTGTAGACCTTTCTATTTCCATCTAGAAAAAGCTATGGTGCACAGGAAAACAGTCATCAAATGCCACATCCACTTCACTCAAGGCTCTTCTCAGCCAAACCATGGTGCTTCAAGAAAGCCTGTAGTAACAATGGAGAATCATGGTCAGAGCTCCACTACCTTCAATTCAGACTCTGCCTTAGTGCCTTTCACACATTAGAGATTCTTGTTACCACCTCAGACTATGAGCTCTGTTTCAATTAGAGGCAAAAGAGAGCAAATATTACTTTGAACTGCGAAAATCCTCAATTTCAAAAGACACACAAAAATCTCAAGGAGTTTCATGAAGACAAAGGAGAAAATTACACAAAACATCCTGAATTATTATTTTTGTCTTCTTATTCTGTTAACATCAACCATCCTCCTCTCAAGCCTTCCACGTGAAGTTTGTCTTGGGGGGTGGATCATGGTGATGGGGATATCCCACCATGATCATTTGTCATCATTGATCACCGTGGTCATTTGTGCCAGGAATTGTCACTGTTTCCCCTCAGGCCACCCACGGCTCAGGGGATATCACGGCCTGGGATCCTGTGGGGCATGGGGGCAGGACTGCCCCTTCCCTTCAGCAATCAAGGACAGGGGCCACGTGGGTGACAGTGAATGTGGCTGGCCTAGGATATTGCTACCTCATGATTTTCAGCAGTGCGACCAAAACCTGCCTGGCTTGCTTCCCTGATTCCTTGCCGCGAGGGAGCCCAGAGCCAATGCCTGGGTGCTGGCTGAGGCCAGGGCCATCATCATCTGGGAAGGTCTCACTCTTGTATCGGAGTGCCCCTGCTGGCCACAAGAGCGCAGCTGCACCTTGCCTGCCTCACCAGAGCCGGCTGGCACGCTCTGCCGGCTCAAATACAGTCGCTGCAGCTGCTGCCTCACCAGAGTCACCAGTGCTCCCTGCCAGTCGCGGTCGTAACTACACCAGAGGGGAAAAGTGGTGCTTAACGGGTGAGAAAACTCCAGGGGTTTTTTTTGTAGATAGATAGACAGATAGATGTTATATATATCATATATATAACTCATATCTATATTTGCTAGTACAGAATGTTACTTCTTTTCCCATATTTTTACCTGGAAGTCTCGTCGTTTTTGAAGTTATAATAATTTGGAAGGAGGCGTTGTTTTTCCATCCCAGGAAGGTTTTCACCTTCCTTGGCAGATTATTTGTCTGGCAGATACTATCCTTTGCAGATTTTAAACCGAGACAAGATTCAACGCTCCTATTCACTGCTAAGGTTTCATTTCCGTCTTATAGTTTCTCCCAGCTTAAACAGCACTCTTCGTTTTACTATTTTTATCCAGATTCTGCCCTTTATCACTTTATTCCCCATCTCTGTCCTGTCTGTAGGCTGTGATACTGCCTTTATGTACATAATTTGTAGCAATTAAACTAAACTAAATTTCAGTTAGATTTTATTACGTCTCCTTCTTCCATCTTGTCAGTCATTATTCAGTAGTTATAAACTTTTGACCAAATCTTTGCAGTTCTCCTCATCAAAAAAAAAAACTTTGCTACCAGAAGAAGATCTGCAAATATACTACAATGTATGCACCTTTAAGACAAGCAGTTGAAATTAACTTCTAGCCAAGTAAGTGTTCTTTGTCCAGTGTGCATGACACTGAGTGTTACATACTGTTCTAGGAACATGAGGGAGAGATTTTCATCCCTTTTGGTTTCCTAGGCATTTTTCTAAGAGGCACTTAAGCATACCCATGTACACCTAACAAAGACTCATTCTGCTTTTCTCATTTGACTGTTCCAAAATCCCTCAAAAATAGCATAGGGAAAACGGAACTGTGCTGCGCTACAAGACCAGGAACCAGCCAACTAACATGGAAAGCCACTACCACAGGCACTCTTTGGCACACTAGCTGTGTCAACCTGGTAACTGTGGGACTTGCACACACCTTTACCTTGCACACACCTCCACAAAAAAGCCATTAAAACTCTTTCAGCAGTTTATGTCAGCTCTGAGCTAGAACTAAACAGATCAACCAAAGACCTCAGTATGTCTTAAACAAAGAGACCATGAAAACATGAAATAGCAAGATAAGCATACAGTAAAAAGAATAATACATTTAAATAATTTCACAAAGGGCAGAAAGGTTCTAAAAGTTTCAACTGCTGTAGCAAACAATGCCATAATTTTAAAAGACACAGAGGTGTAACAACAGCATACTATCCAACACTGAAAAGAAGACTGACTGCCTATCTCATTTCTACAAGAACCACCAATAAGCAAGTGAAATACAGCTAAACTTGATGAAAAATAGTTCTTGAAACAGCTGGCATTTTTCTTACTGAAGAATCAGATTAGGAAATTAATTCTGGAACTCATTAAAGGCCTTAGCAAGAAACTTTCCATTTTTACATGCTAGGTATCTGTGCCCTCAGGTGAAAAATTCACCTTTTTCTATTAGAACTGAGTTATTACTTCTGAAACAATGTTAATAAGGCTACATAAAGGAGCAGATACTCTTAACAATAACTAAGGAACTTCTGAGATGTTGTTCAGTTTGTCTGCCATTACCCTCATTAACTGTACCAGAGGCTCCTTCACCTTCCTCCTCCTCTTTGTACCTTACCCCCTCTAATTAAACACAGGTTTTGGTTTTGTGATCCACTCTCATCTCCTCCTGCAAGCTGGATTGTTTCTCTAGAGAGATGTGTCACATACACAGACAGATTAACTGCTTCTATAACAAGAAAACCCTGACAGTCATTTTTACACTAGAGATCAAACCCTCACTTGAACTGAAACATCTTCAAAACTTCCAATGTGCACTAGGAACAACAGTGGGGGAATATAACCTAGAGTACAACTCATACAGAACAAATATAATAGTGCAACATTTAAAAAATTGCACGTAAAACTGAGAAAAAGAAAAAAATGACCTGTTTCTAGACTGAAATACAGATTGAGATGATTACTACAGAGGCATGGTAACATTCTGCTTTTAGAGGAATAAAGACATTTCCCCAGCATCCTTTTTGTCTCATTTTAAGGAACAGAAATAACAAAAGAATCCACAGATGCTTAGAAAGCATAAAAATCTATGCAAGAAAAAAACTGAGGAAAAAACATAGTTTGAATAAGACAACGCAAGCAATTCCTTAATGTTCAGTATTATACAAGTATCCAACCTTGAACCTTGTAACATCTCTAGTGCTAACTCTACTGAACAGATGGCAATATTGAGAAGAAATTGACTTATCATTACTCTTAAATTTTATAAATAGAAACTATAAAGCAATTTGTCTATAAAATAACCATACAAAGCCTAATGAGCCATAAACAGAATTTCCTTTATATTGCAAAACACACACAGATACATAATTTTATGGAAAGCAAGAGGTAGACTCAAAATAATAACAACAAAAAAGAAGATCAAAATTTTGGAGAAACATCTTACACAAATCTATATATAATTACCATATGATTCCTGAGTCAATTACCAAAAGTTGGCTAAACCTAGATGGTGATCTGTGAGGCTGCAGCTGGAGTACTGCGTCCAGTTCTGGTCCACATAATTCAAGAAAGACGTGAACAGACGGGAGAAGATCCAAAGGAAAGACACTAAGATGAACAAAGGGCTGGAGAACCTGCCCCATGAGGAATGAATGAGCTAGGCCTCTCCTCTCTCAAGAAAAGGCTCAGGGGCATCTCATCACCATGTTCCAGTGGTTAAAAATCATTCACTGAAACAACCTCCCTCAGTAGGAAGAAAAACCTCACTGGAGGTTTCCGAGATGTGACTGGACAGGTTGCAAGATAATCTCAGTTATACTCCCTTTGCCCCAAAAG
This sequence comes from Edolisoma coerulescens, assembly GCA_013397115.1. Classification (NCBI taxonomy): domain Eukaryota; kingdom Metazoa; phylum Chordata; class Aves; order Passeriformes; family Campephagidae; genus Edolisoma; species Edolisoma coerulescens. Next base: position 18,664 of record VWZW01005118.1, on the reverse strand, counting down.
GTTGGGACATAAGAACTCTCACGGTCTGTCCCAATCTGGGCTGTTCTACAGTTCTATAATTTTATATATTCCAGCCATCATGAAACTTTATACTCACAAAAAACCACAAACTTGAGGATGAACAACTATTGCTATTTCAGTTTAGCAAAAAACAGAACACCAACAAAAAAAAAAAGATATGGTGTGAAGTCGGCCTGAAAAGTAGCTGAAAATACTGAAATGTGAACATGATAATTACTTTTCTGGGTCTGATCTTCATAAGAATCAGACTGTCAACTTGCCATAACACACTGTGTACACCAAGTGTCCTGGAAAACTGAATACCCCATTCCTGAAACACGACTGGAGCTTTGAAATTAATCTAGCAACACTGGATACAATAATTTGTACATGTGAATAATTATAATGAAAACACACCCTAGATGGAAAAGCTCGGTATTTAAAGCAAATTATTAAATATTTAAGAGTCATTGTTAGCTACTTTAGAAAAACCTTTTTAAAGGGAAATTTCTGAGCTTTTACCAGAGAAATTAAGTTACGTGTCTATATAGAAAGAAATGAAATATTCTTTTTGCCAACCTAAATATTTCTTGTACTTTCATTACAAATCTCCCCTATTAGCTTCTGTCCTGACTTTATTCCTGACTAATTACAGTAACAGTTTTCAGCAAACAGGTCCTGTAACATGGATCCTCAGCTATAAACAGTATCTTTACACATATAGATAGAATCACTTGAGTTGAGGTGACTACTGGGGATCATCTAGTTCAACCTTGCCCCCCTCCTGCCCCCAGCTCAGGTAGGATCAGCTACATCTGGTTGCTTAGGGCTGTGTTCCATTGGGTCAGGAACATCTTCAATGATGGAGACTTCATGACCACTCTGAGCAATCTTTGTCACTGTTTGATCACCCTCACCATAAAAAAATCCCAAACAAAACAACAAACAAACAAACAAAAACATTCTGTTGTATTTAAACAGAAATTCAAGTTTTTCTATTTGTCTCTATTTGCTCTGTCACTTCACACCACTGAGGTCAGTCTGGTACCCTCATCTCAACCCTTCCCATAAGGTCTTTATACTCATGTTTAAGATCCACTCAAGCTTCCTCTTCTCCAGGCTCAACAGTCCCAGCTCTCTCTGCCTCTCTTTATCTGACAGATGATCCAGTCCCTCCATCACCTTGATGGCCTTGCACAGACCTCTCTCGAGTAACTCCATGTCTGTACTGTACTGGCAAGCTCAGCACTGAATACCCTATAGGGGTCTCACCAGTGCTGAGCAGAGCAGAATGATCATTACCCTCAAGCTGCTAACAACGCTCCTCCCAATGACGCCCAAGATACTGCCAGCCTTCTTCACCACACTGGTGCACTGCTGGCTTTGTTCACATCCTCACACCCACATCCTTCTCTGCAGAGCTGCTTTCCAGCTGTTTAGCCCCACCACATGCTTGGAGTTACTACTCCCCAGCACCAGAGCTTTGTATTTCCTTTGTTTAACTACACAAGATCTCCCACAGCCCAATTCTCCAGCCTGTCCACAGCACTTTGGATGTCAGCACAGCTACCTGGTGTTTCAGCTACCCCTCTCTGAGTTTTGCATTATCTGTGAACTCGCTAAGGGTGCATGCACTCTGTCCAAGCATCCAGGTCACAGTATCGGCCCCTGGAGGCACCTTAGGGAACACCACCAGTGACTCGCCTCTATCTGGACTCTGAGCTGCTGATCATCATACTCTGTTACCAGTCATTCAAGCAGTCTTCAGAGTACCTCATGTCCCTTTACCTAACCTGTACACTGTCAGTTTGTCCATAACGAGACTACGGGAGACAGGGTCAAAAGTCTTACTAAAGTTACAGTAAACTCTCTCCCTTTCTCCTCAAGTCAATGACTGTATCACAGAAGGCTCTTAGGATGGTTAAGAACAATTCTCCCCCTATAAATCCATGCTGATTACTCCTCACCACCTTCAGCACTAAATATGATTTAGACTCATTTAATAACAGAAACTTTTTTCTGCTCTATCACTATCCAGAGTGATAGAGCAGGTATTTTACATAAAAATAAAAACAACTGAAGACTCCCTTCAGTCTTTAAATAGTATATAAAACTATATAAAGAGGTCAAGTATATAAACTCTGTCAAGCACTGGTAACATTTTACTGGTACTAATCGTACTCCGGAGGGGCACTGAGGAATCAACCCTGCAACACTTTTGTGCAGCACAAACACTATGTTTAAACAAGATGCCTTCTCCTCCCTCCTACTGTTCCTGCCAGCAAGACATATAACAAGATGCTTGTTTTGTTTGGGAGAAAGATACGAAAGAAACTGAAAAACTACTACGGAAGTCTTAAGAATTTATGTCTGAATCAAAATATGGAGTGCTATACTGAAGAGATCTAAGCCCTCACTAGAAAATTTGTGTTCCACTTCCCTCCACAACCACTAAACATTTAGATAAAAAAGGGTGAAAAAATACAGCACGATATTATGCTTCTCAATGGAGTAGGCTAGTAGATGAACTGCCAAAGTCACACAGTCATATTCTGGGAGTCAATCTGACGCAAAATAAAAACCAGATAAAGAGCAGGTCAAGAGACTCTAGTCGCTGTTTAAACAAAATGACATTACCTGATGTTAACTAGAAATACTGACTTAATTACTGAAAAATCATCCTCAAACTTCTGGCTTCAAATGCTGTCCTACTTCCGGTTTTATTTATCTGAAGTTTTCATTTACCTATGTAACTAACACACTCAGTTTACTTACTGCTTCACTTCCTGTAGCAGGTTAGGTAGGATGTTATTCTGCTGTGTTTAACCACACATTTAAGATAGTACTTCTAACACCACACATCCAGCCAGAAGTGGCCCAGAGTACATTACCCACCAACTTTAGAAAAATAAGGTGTTCTCTTCCACACACAAAAGGAACTGATGAAGATATTATCTAAAAAAGAAAATATTCAATGCTAACCACATTAACTGCTAAATAAAGAAACCTCATACACTAAAATCTATTGAAAATCACATTTCATTTTTTCTTATACAGTACCTAACTGAACACGCCAACATTGTTTCCTCCCAGTTTCCAGTGCAACAGATTCATTCATTAGTCTGGAAAAGGGCCTTCTGCCACTATTCAGAAAAAAATTCCTTTTCCTGAGTTGCTGAAACAAATGCTGCAGAACTCTTAACTTGCCACCTTCAACACTCACGTGAAGATACTAGAACTTCACTGTATGATCAGGTAATGTTTTACTTTAATGCAATCCATTCTTACTTATTCTCTACCTGTCTTTATCTTCAGTGCTTTTTCTTGTTATTATGTTGCCTCAACAAGCACCAAGAGTGACTGTAAGAATATAGCCGCTTTGGGCAAGATTTGTTTTAACAAGACAGTACTTTGGCAGCCTATTTCATTTTGTGTGGTTGATCACTTTCATATTTCAACTGATTTCCATTTCAAACTGTTAACCATTGCTCAAAAATCACCATATGAAAATGCCAGTTTTGCTGGAATACTGGAACTGTTCCTGCCACATTAACGCAACACTAGGATATAAAATAATTTTGTCAACTAAGATTTTAAATCAAATACATAACTGAATCAGCATTCCTTCATTAAATCCAAAGGCATTTCCTTATACTATTCAAGCCTCTGTCACTGAGCTCTACAAATGGGGCAGATTGCAAGGGAAAAAATGACCTAAACAAACACAGAGTTGCCCACTTTATTCCCTGGTACCCTGTGCCTCCCACCTAGCATTAAGCTGCAACAAAAACACACCATTGGTGTGCCCCAGAAGAATGAAAACCCACACACACTGAACAGACAACCCTCAAATTAGTTTCACTCCAGATCAAAGATTAGAAAAATCAACCCTACTGGGGGATTTTGAGTTTGTGAATAAAGAGAAGGTGTTACATGCTAATATCCTCCCACTGCTTGAATATTAAAGAATACACACTAAGAGAAGACATATTCCCCAGACCTCCCTGAACAAACCGTATTTACAACAACCTGATGGGAAGTGCAGAACCTGCATCTGCTTCATTTCCCATCTCTTTGTACTAGTTACTGTGAAAGCCAGAATGTCAACTTTATGGTATTTAAAACCATACTCATGTTTAAAAAAGCAATTGTAACATCTTTACAGCCTAAAACTTGGAAGACTACAAACTCATATTTTGTCTGATTTGTGTTTGGGTTTTTTTGTTTGCTTTGGGTTTGTCTTTTTAACTTGTAAAACAAGCTCAGAGAAGAAGCGATAAAGTTGTGTCTAAGATTATGCAGAATGTTTTATTTTATTTTATACTTAGAAGTCTAATCTAAGACTGGAGTTTGAACCTGGAAAAACCAGCAGCAACATTTACCAGATACTTCTCTCTGGAGAAAGGGTAACCACTCAGCAAATCCTACAATGCAATGCATGTCCATGGGAAGGCAAAGAAACCTAGTGAGTTGTTACTATTATAAAAGAAAAAGCACCTTTGAATTCTTATAGAGGAGAATAGTAATTTTGTATTATGGCAAGGCCAGGAGTGAGGAGCAGTCAAATTTCACATGTACACATAAGAAATAGAAAGCAATTAAGACCAACAAAGCCACCTGACAGAATCGCGGAATCATCTACCAAGCCACCCTGCATTCCTCCTATAAAAACTGAATGAATAAGGAGAAAGTGGGAAAGGGTGGAGCTGACAATCATATTAAAACAAATGGAACAGCAGTCCTGTAATCACATCCAACTGGAGAAATTTAATACAAGTTTAAATTGAAACATCAATTACTCTTCTCAGAGACTCATACTGGAGCTTCCCTTATATATGATGACAGATTAATACTGACCTCTGGTTTTGGTAATAAATCAAGAGTTCAACCCTACAGAAGCAGATGGCATATTTATAAAGAAAGGGCATTTCCAAAATAAAACAGCAGTACTCAAAAGATAGAATTTACTATTGACATATGCCAATTTTATGACTTAACTAAGAATGACAAAAACCTGATGCTGCATTGCATAAATAAGAGATTAATGAAAGGGAAAAAAGCTTGTAAATCATCAGCCAGTTTAAAGATTTTATGGAAAAGTCACACACCAAGGATAAAAATTAAAAAGAAAAAGCTTAAGTATTTGGAAGTACAAATTTCTGAATCAATTTTTAAATGTATTTTACTTCTTCTCTGCTCCAGTATTACATTATTTTTATTACAGAAGACCATTTAACTGCAGAACTATGCCCTGGTCCAGTATAAGGTAAGTAGCCTTCTCAGCCAAAACAACATCAGGGCTGAAGTCCTGCCCTAGCCTGTACTCCTAGTATGTACTAATGCCAGAAACCTAACATCTTTTTCTGAAAGTTAACCATGATGCTTGCACATGGTTACAGTATTGCACAAGACAATGTTTTGACTGCAAAATCCACTCAGAATTGTAGATGTGGTAACAACTTCTATTGTATCAAAAACTGATTACTCATAAATAATTGCCCTCCTTTCCAAAAATACTGCAAATAAGTTTGATTTTTGGCTTTTTCCTCAGTTCTCTGAGGAACTTAGGTCTGCCAGAAGCACTCTGAACTTTTCAGAGAGAAAAACCAGAAAAGCAAAATCTCTTATCTCACGTGCTTGGCACACAATCCTGAAGAAGTAACTTTGGTTTTTATGTGCTTCTATTTCCCAGATTTCTTTCAAAACTTTCTAATCCTATTTCTAGCTCATTAGGGACTTCTACAAGTTTAAGACTATTCAAACACTGTCTTCAGAAAACAAGGCCTCAACGTTTACAAACTTTCACACAAAGTCCAGAAACTAAAAGATTAAAGGACTGGTAGGAAGCCTGTCAAGGTTAGAGAGATTAATTTAAAAATAAACCCTATAATGTTACAATTTTATGTCCTACTTAAAATGACAACAGCTCCTGAAATCCTAGAAGTACGTAATGTAATGCAGAAGTTAACCCTGTCAGTCAAGTTATGACAGAATATAAAGACAGAACCCAAAATTCACATAGATTTTTTTAGGTTAACTTTCTGACTTATCCATGTATCTCTCTTTAAATACAACTGTATGTTGCCCCCTAAATTATCCACTATACTTGCCAGAACTTCAGGAACAACATATTTATATAAATTACACTAATGAAAAAATTTAAGCCTCTGAAACAAGTCCATTTTGGGGAGAATATGACAAGGATATGGGAGAAAAGGTTTATTTTCTGTTCTAATACGCACCTTGGAAGTGCTTTGCGTAAACCTGCAGACTTTCTACAGAGAAATCCAAAGGTTGTGTTTAGAGTACTTATGGACTCTATATAACATTATCTGATCTTATATTTCACACAACATAAACACAGAACTAGTCTGCCTCTAGTACAAGATTATTTCTGTTACCAGCACTGCAGGAATCCAAATTAACCTATGTATGGATAAACACAATAAAACCTAACTATAAGTTTACAATTTATTCCAAATGTCTCCTCTCTCCAAGCATAACCTAAATGAAACAACTTTAAATTGGTTGAGCAGCAAGGCAGTTAAAACATTTATAAAAATATCCTTCTTTTAACGCTTTTAAAGTTAGAAATTACTTTAATTCATTTTAAATCGGTGGTTCAAGACTGCCTGAATTTTTAAAAAGATCAAACATGTGGGCATTACTTTGGCTATGTTTCTATATGAAATGGAAGAAATAAGTTACCTTCTTTTTTTCAGCAGAAAGCAATGCAATACAAAATGATAACGCGGTGTAAAAAGTATTTTATGCCATGGATAGGGTTTTTTTATCTATTTAATTAGGTTTATGGCTCTACTGAGAAGGCGCTACCAGTGACTGGAAAAGCGTCCCTAACAGGTAGTTTAAACCACAGCCGGAATAGCTCACTCTCCCTGGCAGCCTACAGTATTGCTATGAAAATTTGCAAAAAACTAACTCAAGCGCCTTTTTCCCATGAGTTGATCCCACTCAGTACAGGAGGTCCAGCTCCCGGTGAAGGGGAAGGAGCCCGACCTCCCTTCTGCCGCCGCTCACCCTCCCGGGTTGCGGTGGGCTGCTCTCCGTAGACCCCGGGCAGTGTCCCACTGAAGCAGCCTTCCTGCTGGAACGGAACCGGAGGAGGGAGGGAAGGCGGGGGAGTGGGACGCAAACTTCTGCGAGACTTCCAGCCGAGTTTGACACACACTTTCCCCGGCTAGAGGAGGGGGCCCGGCGGCGCGGCACCCACTCTCCACAAGGACTGGGGCGGGGGCGGGGGGTACTCACTGGTTGGTGGGGGGCGCGTTGGGCGGAATGGTCACCTCCTCT
>VWZW01005118.1:0-11165 GCA_013397115.1 Edolisoma coerulescens | reverse complement strand
GGGGAAGCGCCGCCCGCCCGCCCGGGGAGCTCGGCGCCTGCGCGGCACCTCTGCGCGTGCGCGGGCGGTGCGGCCCCGGCCGGGCTGTGCGGGACGGCCAGCGCGGAGGAGCGCGGCCCTGCGAGCCAGGGAAACAAAGGGCCTATTCCGCGGCCGGGAGGCTGGAAACGCGGGGAACTAGGGAAGGATCCACCACTTCAACCCAACATGAGGACTGTAACTCTTAACCCATATGACCCACCGCCATATCCAGACGCATCTTGGGCACCTCCAGAGATGATGATTCCACTACCTCCCTGGGCAACCAATGCCTGACCACCCTAACAGTGAAGAAACGCGATGATGCTTTTGGGTGCCTTCCAGCTCAGTTTATTCTGTCTGATTCTGTGTAATCCGAATCTCCCCCGTCGCAGTTGGAGGCCATTTCCCCTGGTCCTGCCACTGCAGGCACAGTAGAAAAGACCAGTCCCCACCGCTTTACACCCTCCCTTCAGGTACTGATAGAACAATTAGAAACGGTTTTGTCAAGGGAGGATTAGACAGGATATTAGGACAAAGTTTTCACTGAAAGGGTGGTCAAGCACTGGAACAGGCTCCCAGGGCAGCAGTGGACTCGCCATCCCTGGAAGTGTTCAAAAACCGTATGGATGCGCTGCCTGGGGACATGGTTTAGTGGTGGACGTGTCAGTGTTAGGTTAATGGTTGGACTATATGATCTTGATGGTATTTTCCAACCTTAATGATTTTGAGTCTATTCTAACCATACATTTAAAAAATGCATCCTGGTGCTGTTTACCTCGTAAGAGCTGTGACTCCATTGCTACTTTACTCTGTACTCCCCTGAAATTGTATTTTTTTCATGTTATTCAAGCCTGCAAACTCTCAGCCTCCCCTGCCGCAAACCTATACCTACCTTTATCGTCAACCATTTTTCTCCCTTAAGTGGGTTTACTTGGTACATCAGCTTCACTTCATACCTAAGTACCTCTGGAGTCAAGAAGACATCATGTGATTGCCATTACCAGGCAATACAAAATGTAGATATCTTTAGATTTTATTTTTTCCCCTCAGTGTTAAAAGAGCTGAGAAATAGCAGCATGTTGACACTTGCATGTCTCTCTACAGTTTCCAGAAGGCATCTAAACATTCAGGTTTTTAAAGCTTTGTATTACCCAAAAGTATTAAGTGAATTTTTCCTGAGGCCACTAAAACAAACTACTGCTCCCACTTTCACAGCTCGCAAGCTCTTTTTATCTGCTGAAATTAAGTTTCATATCTTTCCTTCTAAGGGCAAACTCTGCTTCCAAGTTACACTACTAAGATATGTGGAATTATGCTGGGTTTGTGCCCAGAGTCCGGGAAAAGAGAAGCTGGCTCTAGCCTTCAGTTTATACCATCGTAATACATCCATTCACTGCTGTTTTTCTGCTTTAAGAAATTGTAATTTCAAAGAATGTTGTAGGCTGGTCTCTCTCTGGGTTTCCCTTTACTGCTGCTTGCTTTCCCTCACAGATTTCTAAACAAAATAATTTTAACATAGCCGTGCCACTGTAGTAGTAGCAATAAGCCTAAATATAGAAATGCAGTGTAAATATTTAAAAGATTCCCTTTATGAGGCAAGTTTTTCTAAGTGCCTTCCAGGGCAGCAGCATGTGTATGGGGGCGTGGGGACTAGAAGGACAGCTGTGCTAAGAATTTCGCTCAGGAGGGGGTAATGTGTCTACAACACTCCTTCAGGAGGTTTATTTTGGTGAGCACAGTTTTAAATTTGAAAAGGATTCTGCAGAGAAAGAGCTCCTGGTAATATCAGCTGAGCTGTTAACCTCTCTGCACCTGACACACCTTTTCTGGCAAAGTTGCCATACTGAGTCGCTTGGTGCTGCAGGTTATACACATCACCTTGTGTCACTTCCTAAGCCTTGGAAGTCAGCTCCCTCTTTAGAATCATGATATATCTCGGATTGGAAGTGATCTGTAAAGATCATTGAGTCCAACTCCCGGATCCTCTCAGGACTACTCAAAACTACAGCTACAAGCCTTCATGGGACTTTTTTAAAATGGATGTATTTGGATGAAGATAATGATATTTTTCTTGATACTTCTTAAGCTTCTGCAAATACATCTTTTTCTGAAATCCCTGATAAATGACACTAGGATAGTCAGTCCTTCATCCCTGTTGTGTGAATGGTGTCAGGCTAGATTCTGTGAAAAGTGCATTTGCATGTTCCCTAGTTTGAGCTAGTATAATAGTACATATTGTAAGAATGGTGACAGGGGTAGACATTCCAGGCAGATGTATACCTGATTAGGAGCTCAGGTATTCCGGCTGGGTTTGTCACAGATTTTGTATGGCATTGGGCAAGTAATTTGAGCAAAGTTATTCCTACTCTATCAGTAAAATAGGAAGCTATTTCACAGATGTGTCAGAGAATCAATTAGGGTTTTTTATAACATTTGAAAGATGTTAAACATTAATGCTTATTAGGGTGAAAAGCCACATAAAATGTGACACAGTATTTCAATTATTAAAAGATAAGGTGTTGCTCGGATAGTAGATACAAATACCACAAAACCTTCCCTTTCACTCCTTATTTCCTGCTTCTCTCTTCTACCTGAGCACAGTTTATTTCTGCTTTTCTAAAGCGTTATCCTATTTCAGAAATTAATAGCAGCAGAGGAATTTTCAGTCTTTCTGTCATAGGATAGAGTGATAAGAAAGCAGCTTTCCTGTAATGAAGAACCTGGAATGCTCCAACTATTCCAGTTCTTCTCCTTGTCTCCCACAGGTATAAAATAAACAGTTACAGAGAGTGCTGTTTCTTCCTACCTGCATAGTTGTCATGCTACATGTGTTGCTGAGGAGGTGGAAAGGTGGGCTGAATTTGGACAAGAACTTGAATATTGATATTTTTATTTCCTGTGACTTAAATTCTCCACTTTCATCGTGTTTATATTTTGTTTTTATTGTATAAAGCTGACTCTGTTCACAGACTGATCTGACTGATGATAAGGCAGTCATTGAACAGTCATCATCACTGCTTTAAGTCTGGGTCTGTGCTGTCAGTTTTTCCATACTCATGGTACAAATTAGAAGCTTTTGTTTGCATTGACTATTTTGTTTGTGTTGAGTCTCTGAATGGATCGGCAATGCTAAGCAATTTTTAAAATATTTCCCTTCATTTTAAGAGTTCAACCGTTTTCAAGTGGTATTTTTGGTTACTGAATTTTTTATTATTATTGATTTTTGACAAAATTTTTGTTACATGAGAAATCATCACTCTTAAGCTCCAAACTCTTCCATAACCTTTTGTCCCTACTGATTTTGCTCCTGTATGGTTTGATATCTTTTCAAACAAATGTTTAAGATGGAGATGAGTTAAGCACAAACAAAAGACTGTACTTAAATTTTATTCCATCTTGAGAGTCAGTATGTTTATGAATTTGAAATTCATTAAGAAATTACTGCTGGATCAGTACCTTTAATTTGTCTCTTAAGCACCTGCAAAAGTATATGGTCTTGCACAGCCCTGGGTTGGTACTAACTTGGAGTTGTCAGTGTTGTGTTTTAATTTACAAACCAACCAAATTCAAGATCTAATCTAGAGACTGGATGAAACTGGTCAGTAAAGTGGAACCCAAACTGCAAGTCATGTATCTGGCATTCCAGAGGCAGATACTATTAGTTGCCAGCGACAGTATTTAAGTGTGTTGGAGATTAAAAGAAATAAAAACAATAAAGATACAAGTTTCAGTCACAGAGGTGGCAGTGTATTATCTTAGCACACAGCAGGCAAGTGGGAGTACACTTTAGAATATTTATTTTATTTATTTTGAAACACTGTGATTTTTTTCATATGTGATTTTCACAGATGTCTTTGTCCTTATCAGTGTCCTCTCTGACAAATTTGCTGTCTTTTTTAGTATATAATAGTTAATTAAGCAGCACCAGCTTTTTTCCTCTTCTGTGAGAGTTCAAGTTTATGTGCTGGTGCTGGTTTCAGCTGGGGTAGAGTTAATTTTCTTCACAGTGGCTGATATGAGGCTGTGTTTTGGATTTGTGCTGAACACAGGGTTAGTAATATAGAGATGTTTTTGCTATTGCTGATCAGGACTTGCACAGAGCCAAGGCCTTTTCTGCTTTTCATACAGTTGCCACGCTGGCAAGGAAGTTGGGGGTGCATGGGGGGCTGGAAGGAGACACAGCCAGGACAGGCAACCCCAACTGACAAAAGGGATATTCCAGACTATGTGACATCATACTCAGGATATAAAGTAGAGGTAAGAAGGAGAAAGAAGGAGAACATTTGGAGTGATGGCATTTTTTTCCCAAGTCACCATTACATGTGAGGGCGCCCTCTCTCCTGGAGATGGCTGAACAACTGGCTTCCCTTGGGAAGCAGAGGATTAATTCCTTGTTTTGCTTGTGTGCATGGTTTTTACTTTCGCTGTTGAACTATCTGTATCTCAGCCCATGAGTTTTCTGGCTTTTACCCTTTCAATTCTCTCCTCAGTCCTGGTGGGGCAGTGAGCAAGAGGCTGCCTGAAGCTTGGCTGCTGGCTGGGTTTTTAAACCATGACACCCTGTCAATCCAACACCCCTTTAACTTCAGTAGCATACAAAAAAGTGCGACATGATTGCTCTGTCAGTCTTTCTTAATGGCTGTGATCCTTTTATTAAAATTCCATATTATTGTCTGTATTTAAATGCAAGAGAAACCTTACTATTTATACTTACCTGTATTTATAATTTAGGCCTTCATAAAAAGCATGTTTTGATTCTCCCCTGAGCTTGTATATACTGACTCCATGTATAGATACACTGAACAATTGTGTTACTTTTTAAGCAACACTAAAATTATCCTCATTTTTGGAAGCTGATTCATTAGTTATTGAGTTTTTTCCGTAAGAAGAAATGAAAAACTGAGTTGCAAAGGACAACTTTTTGTTTTTCAATTTTAAATGTGAAAATATTTGCATGTAATAATTTCCCTGCTTACTTAATTACATCTAACTTCCATAAGGGTTCTCAGTAATGACAGAGCTTAGGTTTCTGCCGTGTATCTCTGGCTGTTGATGGACAAAAGTTACATGTTGACAAACGTCTTTATATTTTTGCAGCTGCGTAGGTATCCTTTGGATGTTTATATTGGTGCTTCTACAGGAGCTAAGGAAAGAAAAAATGCATGATAAAAATGAACAAACAGGAAAATATAACTACACTCTTAGTACCTACAGAACTTCCTCTGAGACTGGTGATGTAACCTGCGCAGGATACATACAGCCGTTGCATGGAGAACTATCTTTCATTTCAAATTTGGGTAATTTTTTGTGCTGTTTACTCTGAAATTTTTAAATAAACAGTTAATAACACCATTGAGGAATACATAATTCTCACTCATTTCAATAAAATAATTTCTTAGTTTATGGTTATTAGTTCCAATGGCTTAATATAAAACATCTACCTATATCTTCTATTTAAATAAAGGATATTTCTGTCAGGCATAGCTGTATGTATAACCTATAAAAATCAACAAAAATCTTTAATTCATATATTACTCAGCAGGCTCATATTCTGCATTGATGGTAGAAATTGATGTCCTGCTTAATAGAACAATTAAAGGGTAAAGTTCTAGATGTAGCTGTCATATAATGTAGTGCAATATGTTAGCTATATATTGTTTTTTTCAAGGAATATAATGAAGCTCAAAATAATAATAGTGGAAGTTATTTTCAATTGAAAAATTTCATGTAAGTTTCCAGTAACCAGGAAAAAAAATCAAGTCTTTTTGACCTACATTTTTAAATTAACATCTTCATTAATTGTGTCATTGAAAACTGAAAAGCAAGGAGAGAAAATACTGATTCATGTAATAAATGTTTCTTTATCTAAGATGTAGCCAGGTCTAATTTTCTGGACATCAGATCTGTATGAAGCCAATTATGTTTTAAAATGTCTGCTCACATGGTGCCATCAAAACTTATGCATACACTTACTGTCTGTAAAGAAGTTAGTATTTGCATGTGAGACATATAAAATGTTATTTGCAAAACGAGTAACTGTGTCTAAGGTCATATTTACACATCTAAAGCATCCATTGTGTATATGAAGATTCCTATTTCCTTATGTATATACTCCCATGGAACAAGTTCCTTCATATGTTACACTGAGATAGTTTTGGTGTCCTATTCTTCTACTTACAGTTTAGTTCCTATATGTCTTCCTTCATAGGATGAATTTTTCCATTAAGATATGTTTCTTAATTAGAAAGAAGAAATCAATTGTTAGAATCCAATATGCTAACTCCAATTCTTAGCTATTTTTGTTATAGGATTCTATGATTTAAGACACTGAGTTAATCTAACTGCAAGATTTAATCGGTGAAATGCTGTGGTTTGTATTATGTAACTGCCCAGACTCCTAAATTTCTTGACCTTATTATTCTTGACCTGTTAACATTTACTTGTCACATAGTCTACTTATCACTCTTTCCATTACTGTTACATTTATTGCTTATGATAGAATTTACTTTTACTTGTAGGAAGCAATTTGTTTAAGGTAGCTGTATTTCTGTTGTTGACTTTGAAATCAGTTCCAGAGCATGAAGCTGCTAGGAGTAGGAACATATGTAGTCTGTAGATTTAAGGAGTGATGTAACTCATTCTAGAATAGCCTAAACATATTCACACGGTGATTACTCAATTTTAACTTACTGTGGATTGAATTCTAAGAAGTATTAAACAATTAAACTAGCTGTCATTTCATTATTCTATTTAAATCAGAGGTACCTGAGGATTTAATGATGATAATGCTAAACCAAATTGCTTTGAAAGGTATAGAAGTCTAATATATATGCTTCAACATGACATTCATGATGATTAGGAAAATGGGAGGTTTAAACATTGCATCTGATGTATGGCATCTGCTACATAGGGGCAATTATTGTAGCAGCAGTTAGCTGCAAATAATACCAGTTTCATTTGACATTTAAATGATAACTCATTAACACTGTTTAAATTTCATCTAAGATTTTCCAAGATGTGCTGGTATACAGTTGTTCATTTGCTGCTTTTTCAGCGCCTGTGAATAGCTTTGCAACCTTCATTGATATTGCACAATTTGCAAGGATATCCATTTCCTTATAATGAGCAATGACACATGGATTTTTTTTAACTTTATTTCTGTAAAACAGTGAAAGATGAGCTGTTTGGAGAGGTATATCAATCATAGAGTGTATAATATGAATACACAAGGCTTTGGCTGTATTTTGGTAATTGTACTGTGTAAACAGCATTATATGTGTAGAGTTTATAACAGTAGCTGGGTTTAGCATAGTGAATAGAAAATTAGGGAAGGCTAAATACAAGTATTGTGTTAATTAATGAGAAATTGCAGTGTACATGGTAAAAAGGAAACAAGGAGCTGCCTTGGCATACACAAGGAATAGGCACATCTAGTCCCTGCAGCAGGCGAGCATAGAGGCACCATGTTGGGAATAAAGGGTTCCGGCTTCTGCTTAAATTCATGCCAGATGGTGGTCATTAATTCCCAGAGGAACACAGACTGGCAGATTTCAGACAAGGTTACAGTCCTTAATCCTCTAATGGATTTAGAGCTGGCAGTTGTCTTCACTGGTCTTCCCCATGTAGGTATTTGAGCCTCGTGCTCCATCTTTTAAAATCTGGCTTTCCCTGTAGGGAGAGCTCTCTCTATAGCACCAGATTAGCTCATGTTACATCTGCATAAGAGAAAACAGTGTCCCTTCTCACTCACAAAGGATGCTTCTTAATATTGGTGCATCTGAGGTTTTGTGTATTAGCAGGAGAGTGGAGGACTGATGGATCACCTCCTGTGGTAACCTGTTATTCTTAATTGGGCTTGCCTTTGAAAGTCTGGCTATTCCATGCCTCAGTTAAAGCAGATAACAATTGAAAAAGTTACGGGCTTGTGTATGTGATTTACAGTAGTGCATGAAATACTGTTCCAGTCTACAACTGAACTCAGATATCTGTAACTCAGATTTCCTCTGGATAATTTATTCTTGTGGGAATGAAAAGTAATTTGCATTGACATAAATTTGTATAGCTATATCTGTGCCAAATAGTCTAGTAATTCTGCATTTGCCTTCCTCCTTTGCTTTCTCACTCTTCCAACCACTCTACAGTCCTAACCAGCCAATCCACCTATTGGCATCACCTCTGTTTCCCAGGGAATAGAGTACCTGGACAACAGGAATGCCTGACATTACCTCCTTGTATGAATACCAGCATTTGGCCATATTCTGCCTTTTTCTATCCCTCAGTTTGGATGCCAGCATAGCTAGAATATACACTATTTTTGTTAGACCTTTACCATACCTCATCACCTAAGTGAAGATCATGGATCATATCAGACTCTAGGAAGAAATTAAAACAAATTTTCTATCAGGTATAGAAAATATGACATATTCGAGAGTAGTACCATGTCAGTGGAGAAGCAAGGTCTCAGATGAATTGCTCTGCAGTGCTATAGTGAGAGTAGTGTACCAAAAATTCCATAAACAGCAATATGAAAACTTTATTATCAGTGTCACATGGAGAGTTTTACACATTACCAACTGCTTAAGATCTTAAATTGCTGAGACTCATTGAAAAACAGCAACCCTGTTAACATAGACTTTAATCCAGCCACAGGGTACAAGATACCATGTTTCAGATGTAAAAATTGCCATATTAAAGCAGTAGGAACTGCCTATCTCCATCTTGCTTTCTTAAATACCTTCCAGGGTGATAGCAATTCATATGAAGGGCCAAGACAGGACCACAGCTGGAAGGAGGGTTGCTCAGGTGTGTCATGAAACCCATTATCACACTTCCCCCCAATGGAGGGGGAAGAAAGGAGATGGGAACCATTGTTCTCTTAGTTTTATTTTTGTACCTCTGCTTGTATTTTTTGTACCTTCACTTGTATTTTTTGTCATGTCTCCCTCAGCCTTCATTAAGAGTTACGTTTTTCCTTTGCTGTTTTGTTGCACAGATTAGTAAAATATTTTTTGTCATTAAGAATCATGTAGAATGATGAATTAAACAAGCCTCAAAAGGAAAACTCCTCTTAACTCAATGCCATGCTGTAATTATTTTTTAATTCAAAGATAGCACTAAGAGACCTATGCCATCTTTCTGTATCCTTGTTTTAAATGAAGAACAGCTCATCTGTAATCAAGTGTGTCCAATATGGCAGATAGGCTGTACTCTGCTAATGGAGGTATCTCTGAGACGACTGGTTCCACAGCATGTTTTAAAGTACACAGAAAGAGATAGAAAGGGATGTACCCCAAATATTTAAAAACCAACAGAGGAGCTGAGCAACCCAAGTGGCATTCTGGGAAGACAGAAGTTGTACTAACATTCTCCAGAGCCTTTAGTGTTTTTGAAATTTAATATTGCAGACTGTTGTCCAAATCCAGAAAATCACTGCTGTTAACTGCAGCTCACTGCTTTATTTTGTTTTTACAAAGCAACAGCATAATAAAAAAGACTAATGGAAATACTGAAAACTGTTAAGAATGAGGAAAGTTAACTCAGCAATTCATGGAATCATAGAACCACAAAATGGTTTGGGTCAAAAGGGAACTCAAAGATCATCTAATTCCACCCCCCTGCCATGGGCAGGTACATCTTCCACTACTTCCACTTCCCAGGTTGCTCCAAGGCCTGTTCAACCTGGCCTTGAACACTGCCAGGAATGGGGCAACCACAGCTTCCCTGCGCAACCTGTGCCAGGGCCTCACCACCCCTGCAGTGAAGAATTTCTTCCTAATATTTAATCTAACCCTGCCCTCTGACAATTAAAAGCCATTCCCCCTTGTCTTGTCACTCCATGCCTTTGCCAATAGTTCCTCTCCAGCTCTTAGAGCCCCTTTAGTTACTGGAAGGGGCTCTAAGGTTTCCCCGGAGCCTTCTCTTCTCCAGGCTGAACACCCCCAACTCTCTCAGCTCATTTCCATAGCAGAGGAGCTCCAGCCTTCTGACTCTCATTGTGGCCTTCTCTGGACTTGCTCAAACAGATCCACATCCTTCTTACAATAAGGACCCTATAGCTGAACACAGTACTGTTGGCAGCGTCTCACCAGAGCAGAGCAGAGGGAGAGAATCAATTCTTTTTACCTATTCTAAGCAATCTTATTTTTCAAGAACTGATTCACCCCCCTCAGAGAAATGGAAGATGAAGGGTGAAAGAAAGCTAAGAAGTCCAGATGGGATGTGTCATTCCTTAAAACCTGTTTGGGTAAGATAAGGAACAAAGCCTGCTAACAGTGTTCCACTCAATTTAGAAGAGTCATTTCAGTGGAACACTGGAATAATGCACAGTAGTCAATACTGAACTATTTCAAAAGCTTGTGGGAGCATCACATTTTTAAGCTCTGGAACCAAGGAGGAATATCAACTCACCCTTGTTTCGACTGCTTAAGATTCTGTTGCTTTGGGAAAGAAATATTTGTGTTGATTTGAAATACTTTAGTTCTGTTTTGATTTTCATGTTGCATAGTAAATACAATATGTTGTCATAATTAAAAATGTTAATTCAGTCCCTTGAATCTTCCTTTTCAGATATTTTGAGAGAGTAACTCAGAGCAAAGCCAAATGCCAAAGCCTCTATTTTAAGAAACATTTCAACCTTTTCAGATTTCCACTCAATACACATAAAAATGGCATTATAGTCTCATCCTGATATAAGCTGTTTTTACAACCTTGTTTTCAAATGGGGTCTGATCCACTACAGGCTCTCTGTAGTGAAAACCACATGCAATTTGACTCATAGTTACAGAGGATATGTTGCACAATTGCTAACGCCCTCCGAATGTGTAATTATGCATTTTGGTTTGTTTTTTTTTTTCAGTGAATATCAGTGTGTCTCTTATTCAGAGTATGCAAAGTGCTTGGTAGTATGACATTAATATTTCACCCCATATGTCAGATTGGCTGGCATTTACATAGAAATAACAGAAGAGATGCTTGTAAGAGCAGAGATTGAAAAAATCCTAAATACTGTCTGGAAAAAATTTTACAAATGCTCCATCTGAACTATTGTATTGCAGCCTTTTCTTTAAACAACTGAATTGTTTGAGTGCAAGTACCTATACTGTGGGTGAGGGACAGAGACAGAGACCCAGATCAGCAGGGAACCT
>VWZW01005117.1:31806-49297 GCA_013397115.1 Edolisoma coerulescens | reverse complement strand
GCGAAGGGTCCCGGGTCTGTGGGTCTGGGGGGCTCTGGTGGGGCAGAAGCTGTAGTCCCGGTGTGTTGGTATCTGGGGACTCAGGGGCAGTGGAGCCTGGAGGGATCGGTCCCGGTGTCCCGGTGGGAGTGGAGGGTCTGGGGGGGCTGTGGTGGAGCAGAGACCCCGGGCCCGCGGTGCTGGTGGGGCTCAGAGCCGGGCTGGGGCAGACTGGGGGGGCTGGGAGGTGGCACAGGGGACGCTGCAGAGCCCGGGATAGCCCCAATCCAGGCAGGTTTGGCCCCCACGGACTCCCCCTGTGCCCCCTCCCCAGCCCGGCTGGCAGCACCATGTCCTCCGAGTCCAGCAAGAAGAGGAAGCCCAAGGTGATCCGCACGGACGGGGTCCCAGCCGAGGGCAAGCGGGGCAAGGGCGACGCTGACCAGGTACAGACCTGCCCAGGGCCCCTCCACACCCCTCTGTGCTGGAAAACAGTGCCCAGAGAAGCTGTGGCTGCCCCTGGATCCCTGGAAGTGTCCAAGGCCAGGTTGGACGGGGCTTGGAGCAGCCTGGGATAGTGGAAGGTGTCCCTGCTCATGGCACTGGATGGGGTTTAAGGTCCCTTCCCACCCACACCATTCTGGAATTCCTTCAATTGTGAGACCCAATTGTGAGACCTAATTCTCCCAGCTTCCAATGCCTCTTAAACTCCTGCTGTGAATTCCTAAACCTGCTTCCATCTCTTTCTGGAGACACAAATGCTCCTCTGGAGAGTGAGCACAAGGCTGGAGGATCCTTCCTGCATGGTGCCTTCAAACCCTCAGCAGGATAGTGTAGGATCAGCCAGAGTGGGGGTCGGGGTGGAGGAGGAGGAGGAGGAGGAGGAATAATCACCTTCCTGGGTTATCCTCTGTGCTCATGTCCATCATGGAATATTCTGAGTCAGAAGGGATCCCCAAGGATCCTCCAGTCCAGCTCCTGGCCCTGCCCGGGACACCCCAACGGTGTCCATTCAGATTTATAACAATAAAAGGCATCCTGACCTCGCCAGGTGTTTCAGTGACCGGTGGGTTTGGGGTTCACAGAGCCGAGTCCTCTCCCTGTGGGATTCACGGGCAGAGCCAGAGGTTGCAGCTCACCCCAGAGCCCTTTGCAGGCAGGAGGGGTGAGCCACGGGAGGGGTGAGCCACGGGCGGTGCTTTTGCCTCGGCAGGATGTCAGGTACTACAGCGAGGAGAGCGAGGTGGATCTGCGCGACCCCATCAAGGACTACGAGCTCTACAGGGAGACCTGCCAGGAGCTCCAGAGGCTCATGGCAGAGATCCAGGAGCTGAAGAGCCGGGGCATCAAGGAAAATGTAAGGAAAGGCCTCTGTATGTGGTGTAATGGGTTTGTCCTGTGGTGTTTTCCCGTTAATCCCAGAGGAAAGGCAGCAGGAGCTGTGGTGTGTCCTGGGCAGAGGCAGGGAAATGGAACAGCCTCCCTTTCCCAGGCTCCTGAGGCAGGGATTGAGCTCTGGAAATGGAACAGCTTCCCTTGTCCAAGGCTGCTGGGGCAGGAACTGAGCCCCTGGAAATGGCCCAGCCTTCCTTTCCCAGGGTCCTGTGGCAGGAATTGAGTTCTGGAAATGGAACAGCTTCCCTTGACTGGGGCTCCTGAGACAGGGAATTGAGTTCTGGAAATGGAACAGCTTCCCTTGACTGGGGCTCCTGAGACAGGGAATTGAGTTCTGGAAATGGAACAGCTTGCCTTGTTCCAGGCTCTGGAGCAGGGATTGAGCTCTGGAAATAGAATAGCCTCCGTTGTCCCAGGCTCCTGGGGCATGTCAGGTGCTTCAGGCTGCACCACCTCTGTTCCTCCTGCTGGGAAGAATAACTGGAGTGATTCTTCAGGAGCCTGGACCCCCCTCCCAGTTATTCCCAGCAGTGCCCTGGGATCTGGCAGTGGGAGGCTCCCTCGGAAGCCCCAGTGACATAAACGTGGCTTCATGGCAGAGCGTGGAGCCTCTTTTGTGCCAGGAATTCCCTGCAGGGATGGTGCCAGCCATCCCTCCTGCTTCCATGCCCTCTCTCCTGCCCCTCAGGCCTCGGAGATCGACGAGCGGCGTGTCCAGAGCTGTGTCCACTTCATGACCCTGAAGAAGCTGAACCGCCTGGCTCACATCCGGCTGAAGAAAGGCAGGGACCAGACCCACGAGGTACCCGGGAGGGGCTGGGAGTGAGGAATGCAGCTTGGGATTTGTGGGGTGGGACATGGGGCTGGTCCTGCCTGCTCTGTGTAGGGGATGTGAGGAGTTACACCTCAGCCAGGCCGTGGGGTTGGAGTTGGGGGTTTGTTGGGAGACTCCGATCCTGTTAAACTCCTGATGGGTGCAGGGAGCTGTAATGAGATGAATAATGGAGAAGGGGTGTCTGCTTCTGTCTTGAACACGATGGAGTCAGAAAGCTCTGTTTTAAAGGCCTGCTGGTGTGCAGGTATATAAAGGCATGGGTGATTGGCCTGGAAGCTCCATACCCAGAGTTCTCAGAGAGGGAACTCTGTGTGCCCCAGCAAATGAGCCCTGCCCTGTGCCTTGGCTTTGAAATGGGCTGGAAGGAGCAGGATCAGTCTCATGTCACTATCCTTTGCTCCCCCAGCCCTTAAAAATGTCATTCTGCCCCCCAAAAATTGTTGCATACCCTAAAACCCACAAGCTGCTGTAGTGACGGGGTGTTGGTGACTCTCGGGGTGTCTTCCCTGCTCCATCCCTACTCTGTCCATGTTTCAGGCAAAGCAGAAGGTCGATGCCTATCACCTGCAGCTCCAGAACCTGCTCTATGAGGTGATGCACCTGCAGAAAGAGATCACCAAGTGCCTGGAGTTCAAGTGAGTGTGGCCAGGGAGCAGAGAGAGCAGTGGTGTGTCTGCGATGGATGGTTCCCGTCTTTGGGAGCTCTTCCCACGTTCCCTGAGTTCACTGCGGGAGCAGAGCGGATGCTCCAGGTGTTGTGTAATCATGGAATGGTTCGGGTTGGAAGGGACCTTAAAGCCCATCAAGTGTCACCCCTGCCATGGGCAGGGACACCTTCCACTGTCCCAGGCTGCTCCAAGCCCTGTCCAACCTGGCCTTGGACACTTCCAGGGATCCAGGGGCAGCCACAGCTTCTCTGGGCACCCTGTGCCAGGGCCTCCCCACCCTCCCAGGGAACAATTCCTTCCCAATATCCCATCTATCCCTGCCTTCTGCCAGTTGGAAGCCATTCCCTATGTCCTGTCCCTCCATGCCTTGTCCCAAGTCCCTCTCCAGCTCTCCTGGAGCCCCTTTAGGCACAGACAGTGGAGGAGAAAACAAGTTCAGCTCACTGATGGTGGTGGCTCGGTAGCAGAGGGAAGTCAGGGCAGGAAGCACCAGTGGGACTCTCTCCTGTGGGACACATTGAGCACTCCCCACTTTTCCCTGCTCTGATCTATGTGTCGTGGCAGGTCCAAACATGAGGAGATCGAGCTGGTGAGCCTGGAGGAGTTCTACAAAGAGGCCCCCCCCGAAATCAGCCGCCCTGCCATCACCCTGACCGAGCCCCACCAGCAGACCCTGGCCCGCCTGGACTGGGAGCTGGAGCAGCGCAAGAGGTGGGTCAGTGGTGTTCCCATTCCGTACCCCTGCTCCAGGGATCTGGGCACACACCTGGAGTTCTGGGTGTCCCCACTCCATGTCCCTGCTCCAGGGATCTGGGCACACACCTGGAGTTCTGGGTGTCCCCGCTCCCTGTCCCTGCTCCAGGGATCTGGGCACACACCTGGAGTTCTGGGTGTCCCCACTCCATGTCCCTGCTCCAGGGATCTGGGCACACACCCAGAGCTGCTGGGAGAGAAAAGGTATGGCTGAAGTCTTTCACACCCTCTCGGATCAGTGTGGAACAAGGCATTTGTTGTGTGGCTGGGAGATCCCCTCTGTGCAGAGCTGGGCTTGCTGGGATTCGTGTTCCATAGGTCAGGGAGTTCTCTGTCACTGCCTGATGATCCCTGATCTCCCCTCCAAGGGAGCCCATCCTGGCTGGAGCTGCTGCCATTCCATGCCGTAGTGTGGAGCTGCCAACCACGCCGGGCTGGGACAGCGCCATGTCCTGCTGCTGGTGTCACCGCTGTCCCGGGGCTCAGCTGCTCCCTGACTCTTGGCCCCTGGGAAAAGCAAACATGACACAGCATTCCTGTGGTTGGATAGCAGTGTCCAGGAGCACCTTCTGGAAAGATCAGTTGGAATGTGCTGGTGGGTGCTGCCTGAGGGCAGCTCAGCAGAACACACAGTGAGAGGTGCTGGGTGCTTCCAACCCCTTGTGTTTCCCCTTTCCCAGACCTTTCCCCTCAAACCTGGCTGCTTTTGCCTGGTGGAGGGCACAGCCAGGATCCTCCAGCTGTGGCACAAGCAGAGGAGTGTTCAGCCTGCAGAACTCTGAGGATTCTGCTTAAAAACGATCATTGCAAACCTCATGGAGACCCTCAGCTGCACATGAAATTGCTGAGAAGCCCTGGAATTCCCAGTCCTCACTCTGTGGTATCTAGGGAATGCCCCTGTCCATCTCCCACCACTGCTGAGGAGGGACATGGCGTGTTCAGCTGCTCAAGAGCAGATGCCAGTGGTGCTTTGGGCATTTTCTGATGTTGGTGGGGTTGCTGACATCCATCCATAATTTATGTTGGTGTTTTTGGCTGGGCAGCCCCGTCGGATTGGCTTTGGAATCTTCTCCACCTTCTGTGAGGTGCCTCTGGAGAGGCATGCAGGGATTTCAGTAGCTCAGTTTTGGGAAGATGTGTGAACACTGGAGCTCAGAACTTGTGTAGGAGCCTGCTGGGATGTGCATTGACCCCACAAATACAATTCTGCTTGGAAACAGAATCCAGGTCCTGCAAGGTCAAGTCTGTTCCCCCTTGGAGAGGAACTGGTCACTTCCATATCCAATTTCCCTGCTCCTGCTGGGACAGGGCTTGCAGTCAGCAGCAATAAGGAGATTTAGTGAGTTCTCCCTAAACATGAGTGCATCCAGGGCTCGGAGCATCATGGTGGGCTTGCATTTCCCTGGATTTTCTGTGTTAAACCTTGACTATGTGACATGAAGTGACTCAGGGATATGAGGTGGAAAAACCTCTTAGGGAGCTTGGAGGGGTCGTGATGGGTCATCCCCCATCCCATCTCCCAGGGAGAACCTGGTGTGGGAGCAGATCTCCTGAGGGAAGATCCAGTTGCTGCCCCTCCTTGGAGCACAGCACGAGGCTGAGCTTCCCCTTTTCGTTGTTTGTTTTCCATTCCAAACCAGTTCCTTCCTTGGCTTGCCCTTGGCATTGGGAGTTCTGTGTTTGCCCCATGTCTGAGCTCTCCTGGTTCCCTGTGTCAGGGCAGGAATGCTGGAGCCCATCATCCAGGTGGACCCCAGCAGGTGTAGAGCTGTGGTGTGTGGCAGTGACAATTCCCACCCCTAGGCTGGCAGAGAAGTACAAGGAGTGCCTGACCAGCAAGGAGAAGATCCTGAAGGAGATTGAGGTGAAGAAGGAATATCTGAGCAGCCTCCAGCCTCGACTCAACAGCATCATGCAGGTACCTGGGCTCTGCAGGAGGTCACGCTCCCAGGGGCAGCTCCTGGGCTGGTTTGGGTTTGGAGATGTTTCATTCCCACTCAGGGTGGGCGAGGGGCAGATCCAAGACCCCTCCGGAGTTTCCTTGTTTATGCGGCAATTCCCGCAGAGCTGCAGCTGCAGGAGCTGCTAAATGGGCCTTTCCCTGGAGAGCCCCACGCAGTTCCAGCCCCCTGCGACTGCCTGGGGAAGGAAGAACAGGAGGAGGAACTGGGTTATTTCCAGATCCAAAACTTTCCCAGCAGAGGCAGCTGCCGGCCCTTCCCTGGGGCTCTCCGTGTTTAACCCTGCCCACCGCTGCTGTGCCCGCTTCATCTCCCGCTCTCTCGGGGTGAGGAGTATGAGCTGTTCCCGGTGCTGAAGGCTCTCCCTGTCATTCCCAGGCCTCCCTGCCTGTGCAGGAGTACCTGTTCATGCCCTTCGACCAGGCACACAAGCAGTACGAGACCGCCCGGCACCTCCCGCCACCTCTCTACGTCCTCTTCGTCCAAGCCAGCGCCTACGGACAGGCCTGTGGTGAGCACCGAGGGGGCAGTGCCCCCCCACGGGCCAGATTTCACTCCTGCTTGCAGGAATCCCCACTTTTTGGGGGGGTCTTTCCCCGCTGTCTGCTGTGCTGTGGGATTCTGCTGAGCGCAGAGCAGCGCGGGGTGGCCCCGTGGCGCAGTGAGGCAGCAGCATTTGAAACCTTGTTTGCTCAGCTGCCTCGCTGGAAGAAGTGCTGGGGAAGCTCCCTTCCCACCCCTCCCTCCCTTCCCAAGGTCGGCAGGGATGTCCTTGCAGCCTGTGAGCTGGCTGGGTGCTGTCACAGCCTCCCCAAAGCTGTCACCCCCTGCCTCGTGCCACCCATGGGTGGTGGGGACCCCAGGTTTTTCCCTGGCCTTGTACGGGCCCTTCCCACGGCTCTCCCAGAAACCTTCATCCTTTTAGGAAGCTTTGTGTTTTAAGGAGCTTTCTGGAGCCTCCCTGAGTCAGGAAGGATTTCTAGAAGAGGTCAGGAATCCCACTGGCCTGTCCACACGTCCTGTATGGTGAGGGCTGTGGAAGGACACCTTGGCACTTGGCCACACCAGGTCCCTGCTGCATCTGCAGCCGTGGTGACACCACTCCTCGGTCCCTGCTTGTCCCAGCCAGACCCCAGCCCCTCTTGGCTCTTGATAATGATTTGGCCCTTATGGGATCAGGGAGAGTCCCTCAAAACCCAGCATTTCCCATCCTCTGACCCCATCCTGCCCGGGAGATCCAGCCCTGTGGTGACCTCACGGAACTTTCCAGACAACTGCTCTTCCCACTGGCCCTTTGCCGGAGCTTCCTCCACCAGGAACCAGAAGCTTTTGGGGCAGGGCTGCTCTGCCCACTGCCTTTCCAGCAGGAGTGGGATTCCTAACTCAGTTTTCCTGTGTCCTCTGCAGATAAGAAGCTGGTGGTGGCCATTGAAGGGAGCGTGGAGGAAGCCAAGGCCCTTTACAAGCCACCCGAGGACTCGCAGGGTGGGTGGTGGTGTTGCCTTGGGGACTCGTTCCTGTGTGTCTGCAGCTCCTGGCACCCTGCTTTTGTTGGGAGAGGGGTGTCAGGGGGAGCCATGGCCTTGGAAAAGGGCTGGTGGTCCTGCTGGTGGTGGGAGAGCTGAGCCCTGGGTGGTCCCTCTGACTTTCCTCTCTCTGCACAGACGATGAGAGCGATTCTGACGCAGAGGAGGAGCAGACCACGGTAAGGGACAGAGCTGTCCCCCTCTGGGGCTGGGTGGGGCTGGGAGCTGCCCCTGCACACTCTGAGTGCTGTGGAAGTGCAGTGATGTCAAATCCTGACCTTTCTGGGGAGGAGGGAGCTGCCATTTCCAGTTTGTGTCCCAAATGCAGGAGCAGGCAGGGTACAGAGCTGCTCCTCTCGTGTCCCTCCACGCTCACATCCCGCATCTCCGGCTGGAGCTGCTCCACTTTGTATAAATAGCCTGAGGGCAGGGAGCTGGTGTCCAATGGGGAGGGATCTGTGTCCATCCCGTGCCAAAAGCATTCTCTGCACCAGGGCTTGTTCAGTACTCCTTGGGGGAAGTGTTTCTCCTGCAGATAATTCCTGCTGGATGCTGAGGAGAGGCTGGAGGTGCCAGTTGCTCCCAGCAGCAAAGCCTGAGGGGGCTCTGGGCCTCCCTTCGCACCTCCTGGCACCAGCACTGGGTGTTTCGGGCTGTTCCTGTGGGGAAGAGTGAAGGGAAGGGCCTCAGGTGTCCAGAGAAGGGAATGAAGCTGGGAAAGGGTCAGGAGCAACTGAGGGAGCTGGGAAAGGGGCTCAGCCTGGAGGAAAGGAGGCTCAGGGGGGACCCTGTGGCTCTGCACAACTCCCTGACAGGAGGGGGCAGCTGGGGGGGTCGGGCTCTGCTCCCAGGGAACAGGGACAGGAGGAGAGGGAACAGAGTTTGCCAGAGGAGGATGTAGGGGAAATTCCTTCATGGAAAGGGCCGTCCAGCCTGGCACAGCTGCCCAGGGCAGTGCTGGATCCCCATCCCTGGAGGGATTTAACAGCCGTGTGGACGTGGCACTTGGGGACATGGGGCAGGGGTGGCCTTGGCAATGCTGGGGGAGTGGTTGGACTCAATGCTCTCAGAGGGCTTTTCCAGCCTAAAGGATTCGGTGATTCCAGGTTCTGCCTCTTGCAGTGGGAAAGCTTTTGGGCCAGCAGGTCCTTGGCTTTGTCTCCCAGGAGTGGAGACATTCCTTGGAGCTGAAGGAATGACGGGAACCAGAGCTGAGCTGGATTCCTGCTCCTCTCCCTCCCCAGGGCAGCTGGGGCTGTGGGGCTGGGGGATTGGAGGACTGGACTGGAGGGAAAGAGCAGTGGGCTGGGAAGGGCCATGGGTTGGTGAGGAGCAGGAGAAGGCTCTGAGAGCTGTTTGACCCCCCCAGAAGCGGCGCAGGCCCACCCTGGGTGTGCAGCTGGACGACAAACGCAAGGAGATGCTGAAGCGACACCCCTTGTCCGTCACCCTCGACCTGAAGTGCAAAGGTGAGGGGCTCTGGGGTGTGACAGCAGCTCAGGGACTGACCCCAGCAGCACCCTGGCGTCCTTGGGGGGAGCTGAGGGTGTGGAGGGGTTTCTCTGAGCTGGAGCAGACACCAACGTCACCCCTTCTGTGTGGGCAGATGAGAACGTGCTCCACCTGACCTTCCACTACCTGATGAACCTCAACGTCATGACAGTGAAAGCCAAGGTGACCACTGCTGTGGAGATGACCACAGCCATCAGTGCTGGGTAAGGAGAGCCCCGTGGGCAGCCAGCCTGGAGATCATTGGGCACTGATCCCATGGGATCCAGGAGCCCCGCGGAGCCTGGAGATCATTGGGCACTGATCCCATGGGATCCAGGAGCCCCACAGAGCGTGGAGATCATTGGGCACTGATCCCATGGGATCCAGGAGCTCTGCACAGCCTGGAGTTCCTCAGGCAGTGACCCCTCTGCCCCCGTGGGTCCAGGAGCCCTGCACAGCCCAAGCACCTTCCTCCTCCTCTCCTGTGCCATGACAATCCACACTCAGGGAGTTTGGGAACCTCTCAGCAGTGCCAGAGCTGTAAGGAGCTGGGGGAAAGCCTCTCCTGCTGACACATTCAGCCTCCCTGCCCCAGGCAGAGCCTGGCAGCTCCCTCCCCTGACTGCTCCTGAGGTCACCTTGTCCTGAGCTCTGGAGATGCAGCTGCCTCACCCTCCCTGTGCTCCCCAGAGCCTGCTGGAGCCTGATTGGTGTGAGGAACAGCTGAAGTGGCAGCTTTGGGAGCCTGCCCGGGGAGCTCCCACCAGCTGCCAGCTCTCTGGTGGCTCTCCCTGGGACAGGAGGTGGGAGAGGCTAATCTGGGCTTGCCTGGGAGCAAGTGCTGCCTCCCAGCCTGTCCCTTATGCAGCTTCCTCATCCTTTTGAGGTTCTCTTCTTGCTGCAGATGCCCCAAACCCTCTGTGGCAGCAGCTGGAGATCCTGTGCAGGGCGTTCCCTCCCGTGTTACGCAAACCAGGGAGGCTGTGCCTTGAGCCAGACCCCAAATCCTGCGGCCCGTTGTGCTTGGTTGGGCTTGTGAATAGAGTCAGACATGAGGAATTTTACAGCACTGGAGGGAGCAGCTTCCTGGAAGATCAGGAGCTGATGCCCTGTGATTTCCATCTTCTCCCAGCCAGGGAGGAGACAGCTCTCCTTTAGGAGTGGAATCAGGGGAAAGTCGTTCAGGTCTTGAACTCATGGAGTTCTTAATCCACTTGTCTGGGCTCGAGGGCTGTTTGTGGGAAGATGTGGAGCCCAGGCTGCTGCAGATTCACCTCTTCCCTCTTTCTGCCAGGGACCTGCTCTCCCCAGACTCCCTCCTCAACTGCCTCTATCCAGGGGACCACGGGAGGAAAACGCCCAACCCGGCCAACCAGTTCCAGTTCGATAAAGTGGGGTGAGTGGGGGACTGCCCGTGCAGCTGGGGCAGTGCCACCCAGGCCACTGCCACGAGTTCCTCGCTCCAGCACAGCAAATCCTCCCTGGCTTGATGTGACCCTTCCTCGTTGTCCCCACAGCATCCTGACCCTGAGCGACTACGTGACAGAGCTGGGCCACCCCTACGTGTGGGTGCAGAAGCTGGGCGGCCTGCATTTCCCCAAGGATCAGCCTCAGGCATGGCACAAACCCCTCCCCTCTCCCCCACAGCCTCGGGCTGAGGTTTGGGGTCCTGTCCTGTCCCCCTGCTGGCACCAGCTGCTCCCTAACCCTGACTGGGACAGGCTGGGCTGGGTCTGTGCATGGGGCCACGCTGACGCATTTGTGTCACACATGGGATGGTCCAAGCCCTGTCAGTGACACTGAGTGACCCAGTGGGTGTCTGTCCCCGTGGGGGGATGGCTCCTGGGGACTGACATCCCTCCTGCCCACAGCACACGGTGGCTGCTGACAACTCCCTGAGTGCCAGCCACATGGAGCTGACGGTGAAGCTGCTCCGGAGCCGCCTGCAGTCCCGCCTGGCCCTGCACAAGCAGTTTGCATCCCTCGGTGAGTGCTGGGCTCCCTGCCCGTCCCAGGGGTCACAGGATGCAGTGGCAGGGTCCTGCCAGGCTCCTCACTCTTCCCTGGGGACAGGGGGGCAGTGGCAGGGTCCTGCTGCCCATTCCTTGGGGACAGGGGTGCAGTGACAGGGTCCTGCTGGGTTCCCCATTGATTCCCTGGGGACGGGGATGCAGTGGCAGGGTCCTGTTGCCCATTCCTTGGGGACAGGGGTGCAGTGGCAGGGTCCCCATGCAGGGAAGCATTTCTTCCCTGCTCAGCCAAGCTCCAGGTGGCCGTGGTCCTGAATCCCAGTTACTCCAAGCTGCTGCTCATCTTCAGCCAGTGCCTGAACTGGGAGGGAGAGTGGAACAGCTGCAATCACAGGAGAGGAGACATCAGCTGGCTGATGTCTCCTTTGATGGGTGGCAGTGCCACCCTCAGCATTCCCAGTTGTTCCCTCTGCCCTTGGGAGTTGTAGGAATGAGGGAGCTGCCCTATTTTGGGTGGCAGAGGAAGGCTCTGCCCCTTCCAGTGCCCAGCACCTCTTTGGGAATGGCCATCCCAGCGCTGGGAAGTGATTTGGGATGTGATGGGAGGTGAGCTGCACACCATGCATGTTGTGTGCCTGTCAAGCAGCCCATGGACTCAATGCTCTCAGAGGCCAGGGATCCAGTGGGATCACAGGCCGAGGATCCAGTGGGATCCAGGCCAGGAATCCAGTGGGATCACGGTCTAAGGATCCTATGGGATCCCAGCCCAGGTCTCTGCTGGGCACCTGATGGAGCTGCTGAAGGACAGCAGCACACCCAGGCCCCGCTTTGGGAGCATCCCTGCCGCAGGACGGTGGCAGAGCCGTGTCCCCAGCCCTGCCCTGCTCAGGGCCCCGTCCTTGCTTGCAGAGCACGGCGTCGTGCCCGTGTCCAGCGAGTGCCAGCAGCTCTTCCCCACCAAGATCGTCTCGCGCCTGGTGAAGTGGGCAGCCATTCCCTATGAGGATTATGCCGTAAGTGCCGAGCACGAGGCTGAATCGCTCCCTTCCAGCTCCCACATGGCACCGGAGCCGTCATTCCTCCTTCTCCTCTCAGGAGCTGCCCTACACTAAGGATGTGATAGAGGCCGGCTTGGCTGAAGACACTCACCTCTACTACATGGCCCTGATAGAGAGGGGAACAGGTACCTTGCCTTGCCTTGGGAATTCCCAGTCCCCATCCCAGGGCGGCTTCTGGGAGCCTTCATGGCTAATCCACCCGTGAGTGACGCCTTTTCCCTGCTCAGCCAAGCTGCAGGCGGCCGTGGTGCTGAATCCCGGCTATTCCACGCTGCCTCCCGTCTTCAGCCTGTGCCTCAACTGGAAGGGAGAGCGGAACAGCAGCAACGACGACAACATTCGGGTACTGTGGGGTGGGGGCAGAGGGGGCTGCCAGCACCCCTGGCTTTTTTTGGGGCTGTCCCCAGCAGTTCTGTGTCCATAACAAGAGAATGTTGGGGTGAGCTTGGGGTGGCTGGACACTCCGGGGAATGCAGAGTAGAGATCCAAGCCTGTGCTGACCTCATCCCTGTTTTCCAGGCCATGGAGAGCGAGGTCAATGTCTACTACAAGGAGCTGTGGGGGCCCAAACCGGGCTACCAGCTGCTCACCAACCAGCTGCAGCGCCTGTGCATGGTGCTGGACGTGTACCTGGAGACAGAGCCCCACGATCCCAGCGTGGAGGGGCCCAAGGAGTTCCCCCAGGAGAAGATGTGTCTGCGCCTGGTCAGGTGGGAGCTGGATGGGGGCTGAAGGTGCTGGCAGGGACTCTGGTGGCATTGCTGATCCCTGGAGCCAGCCTGGAAGTGTGTCCTGTGGGGATGTGCCCCCACAGCTGGGTAGTATCCCAGGAACTGGGCCTTTTCTGTGGGTGCCATGGGCTGTTCCTGATCCCTGTGGGTCACGGCCTCTCCCTCTTCTCCTCTTCCAGGGGTCCCCTGCGCCTGAAGCCCTTCAAGTTCAACTACCCCCAGGGCTTCTTCAGCCACCGCTGAGCAGCCCTGGGCATCACTCGGGGATGGGACTCGTTCACTCTGCAAGAGGAGTGTTCCCATCCTGACCTTTCAGCTTCTTTTCCAAAATTTTGGGTTTTGTTTGAAGGTTTTGTAGTCAAAGGGATTAAACTGAACTGAAGGAAAAAATGTGCGGGTGCCTCGTCTGTGCAGAGGGCTGGGATGGGGGACCTGTGAGGGCTGCAGCAAGTCCAGTGTCCCATCCCTGGGCTCTGACCGCTTTCCCAGGGATGCTGCCTGCCTCCTCACTTCCCTCCCCACCACGGGCACTGGGGAGCTGAGATGGCTAAAAACTCAGGTGGCTAAAAATAGCCCTTTTCCGGAGCCTGCACTGCAGCCCCAGCCTGTCCTTGCCAGCTGGCTGCCATCCCCTCAGCACAATCCCTGCATCCTGGGGGCTTCTCTACTCCCTGCCGTTGGAGAGAGGAGCAGAGCAGGG
Organism: Edolisoma coerulescens; assembly: GCA_013397115.1. Lineage (NCBI taxonomy): Eukaryota > Metazoa > Chordata > Aves > Passeriformes > Campephagidae > Edolisoma > Edolisoma coerulescens. Next base: position 36,230 of record VWZW01005117.1, on the reverse strand, counting down.
TCCTGGGAGAGGCAGGGTGAGGGTTGGGACATCTCAGCATCCCGGCTCGCCCTGCTTGGCGTCAGGGAGTTGGGATGTGCCCCTCCCCGGCACCGCTCTGTGCGAGGGTCCTGTTCCTCATCCAGACTGGCAGAGCTGGGGCTCCATCCCCCCTCCCAAGGTCACTGTCCCTCCTTCATCCCAGCCTCTCCCTGTCTCCCCTGGGAGTGATTTCTCCCCAAGAAGGGCTGCTAGCCCCTCTCCTGCTGCCCCCTCGGTGTGGTGCTGCAGTGCTGGGCTGTGCTGCAGCCCTTGGGTCAAACCAGGCTCTCCCAGTCCCTGGGGAGCCACGCTTTAAAAAAAGAAGGAAGGGAAAAATCGCACTGCAATCCTTTGGAAAGCATGGCAGGGCTGGCCGTGTTTCCATCCTCAGGACACAGGGTCATTCCTGCCTGCTCTGGGGGGTGTTTCCCCTCTGGAAAGCCCCATGTCACCCACCCCAGCCCTGGCTGCCAGATCCCAGCCCCGCATTCCCACCTTCTTTCCCTGTCCTCCCCCCAGGACGAGCCAGCAGAGCCGGGGTGTCTCCATAAGCACTTTTATTTGGTTATTGCACAGAAAGCAAACATCAGTGGGCTGAGGTTCCAGGTGCACCGAGTGTGTCTGTGAGCATTCCAGCAGCTCCCAGCCTCTCCCACCTCTGCCGGGAGGGACTGTCACCCCCCAGGGCAGGGCGGGACCCCGCCAGCCTCCCCCAAGCAGCTACAGCTCTGCATTGCACTCATCCATCCATTGCACATACATTAAATAAATGCACTTAGAGGAGAAGGGCGGGGGGGTTCCCCCGGGGGTCCCCCCTCTTCTCCTGGGTTATAATTCAAGTGTTTAAATGTGGCGCTCGGCAAATATCACGTTCTGCGAGGGAAGCAATCGCCCACCCGAGGGGCTCTCACGGGCCTATTGCTAAGGGAAAGCCTGGCCTGGGGTCCCTGGGGGTCCCTGAGGTCCCACCCTGGGCCCAGCCGTCGGAGGGAGCGGAGCAGCTCCCGTGCCCGGAGGCGCCTTTGGGACTCTCCCGTCACTTCTTCCCCGGCGCCGGCTCTGGGGCTGTGCCCTCCTTGCTGGAGGGAGCCTCCACTTTGGGGGGATCCTTACTGGCTTTGGGCTCTTCTTTGGGTTTTGCTTTAGCTTTGGGTTCTTCCACCTTCTTTGGTTCCTCTGCCTTCTCCTTCTTGGGTTCCTCCACCTTCTTAGGCTCCTCTACCTTCTCCTTCTTGGGCTCCTCTGCCTTTTCTTTCTTGGGTTCCTCCACCTTCTTGGGCTCCTCCACCTTCTCCTTCTTGGGTTCTTCCACTTTCTTCTTGGGCTCCTCCACCTTCTCCTCAGCCTTTGGCTTCTCAGCCTCCTTGGTGGCTGCTTTACTGACCTCCTGCTGAGGTTTTGCTGGAGCCTCCTCAGCCTTTCCCTCTTCAGCGGGTTTGGGGCTCGGCTTGGTGGCCTCTTTGGCGTGTGGAGCTGGAGGCTCCGGCACAGCAGCTGCCTTCTCTTTGGGTTTCTCCTCTGCCTTGGCCGGGACGTCCTTCTTGGGAGCTTCCTCCTTCTTACCCTCCTCGGGCTTGGAGGGAGCCTTCACCTCCTTGGCCTGCTCCTCCTTGGAGGGGGCCTTTGGAGCAGGGCTTGGCTCCTTGGCTGGGGCCGCTTCCTTCTGCGGAGACTTGGCCTCCTCCTTCACGGGAGATTTGACTTTCTCTGGGGACTTCACAGCCGGGGCCTTGGCCTCCTCCTTGGAGGGTGTTGGGGGCTTCTCTGGGGACTTCACAGCCGGGGCCTTGGCCTCCTCCTTGGAGGGTGTTGGGGGCTTCTCTGGGGACTTCACAGCCGGGGGCTTGGCCTCCTCCTTGGAGGGGCTCGGGGGCTTCTCTGGGGATTTGACAGATGGGGGTTTGGCTTCCTCTTTTGAGGGAGTTGCAGGTGGCTCTGGGGACTTCACAGCTGGGCTCTTGGCCTCCTCTTTAGAGGGGGCTGGGGGTTTCTCGGGGGACTTGACAGTCGGGGTCTCGGCCCCCTCTTTTGAGGGGGGTGTGGGTTTCTCAGGGGATTTCACTGTTGGGGTCTTGGCCTCATCCTTTGAGGGAGGTGCAGGTTTCTCTGGGGACTTCACTGTCGGGGTCTTGGCCTCCTCTTTTGAGGGCGTTGGTGGCTTTTCAGGGGATTTGACAGCTGGAGCCTTGGCTTCCTCCTTTGAGGGGGTCGGGGGTTTCTCTGGGGACTTCACAGCCAGGCTCTTGGCCTCCTCCTTGGAGGGGGTTGCAGGTTTTTCTGGGGATTTCACAACCGGGGTCTTGGCCCCCTCCTTTGAAGGGGTTGGGGGCTTTTCCGGGGACTTGACTGCTGGGGTCTTGGCCTCTTCCTTGGAGGGGGACTCGGGTTTCTCTGGGGACTTGGCCTCTTCCTTGGAGGGGGACTCAGGTTTCTCTGGGGACTTGGCCTCCTCCTTTGCAGGAGACTTGGCCTTTTCTTCACCCTCTTCTTCAGCTTTCTCCCCTTCTTCTTCCTCCTCCTCCTTCTCTTCGGCTTTTTCTTCTTCATCCTCTTTCTCAGCCTCCTCCTCCTCTGTGACCTCCTCGGTCACCTGGATTTCCTCCGTCTGCTCCTCCACAATCACTGTCTCCTTCTCCGATTTTTCCACCACCTTGATCTTCTCCTCGCTCTTCACCTTGATGCTGGTGGCGATGCTGGGAGCCTTGGGGACCACCTCGGGGTAGGAGAGCATCCCAATGCCAGTCTCGAGCCGATATTCCTCCCCTTCCAGGAGCTTTCTGCCAGGGAGAGAAACCAGAGCAGGGCACTCAGTGATGGCTTCTCATCTCCTCCCGTGACCAGGCCATGTCCTGCAGCTCCACCTCCTTCCCTGCCCCATCCTGGATGACCCTCCTGCTCCTGTGGCCTGGGATGAGCAGCTTTCCTTGCCCTTCCCTCCACACACTCCTGGGTCACCCAACTGGACGTTGCCCACCGTGGCTTTGGAGTGTTAATGAGGGACCTTGAGCAGACCTGGCTGAGACCCCCCCACTCCTCCCCCTGCCCCCCCGTACCTGTAGGCAGCAATTTCGATGTCCAGGGCCATTTTGACGTTGAGCAGATCCTGGTACTCCCGGAGCTGAGCTGCCATCTCCCACTTGGTGTTCCTCAGCTCGCTGTCAAGCTGCTGGATGGTTTCCTGTGGGCACACAGAGCAATGATGGCGGGGGGACACATGACACAGTCCTCACAGGAGCAGGGGGACACAGAGCACCCCTAAAGTGTCCCCTGGGCTCCAGCACCAGTGTGGTCCTCACAGAGGGGTCTGCAGCCACCTCTTCCTGCAGACACACAGGGAAGGGGACACAGCCAGGGGTTGTCCCAGTTGCCTTGGGGGGACCTGGCAGGAGCCCTGCATGCCCTGAGCATAGACCTGCACTCCAGCTGAGCCCCTGGCCCACTCCCAGCCCCCCTTCCAGCAGGAACAAGCTGTGGGAATGCTTCTAGGGCCTGGGCAAGTCCAGTGGCCACAAAGCCTGGGGCTTTGGCTGGAGGCTGATGCGGCATCACCCTGGGGACAGCACTTCATTCCAAGGCCACCAATGCAGCCCTGACTGCCCAGATCCGGGGAACAGGATGTGGCCCGAACCCTGGACACAATTCCATGGTGTTTGTGACCATCCTTACAGGCAGCTCAGTGCCAGGCAGCACCATGGGGCAGCTCCAGGGGTGCTGAGGGACACAACAGCCCGGACACCACCTCAGGCTCTGAGTTCCTGATCCCTGCGGGCTGGGGAAGGCCGGTTCTGACCCAGCCCCGAGCATGTGGCACAGCTCACTCACATCCCTGAAGCCAAAACCCCAGTGCTGCTCCTCCCCGGCAGCTGGATGGTCCCTCCCCAACCTGGGCCGCTGCCCACTGCGCCACGGCACCTGGTAGGACAGGACATCTGCATGATGGCGCTCCTCCGAGTCCTGCCTCTGCCTCTCCAGCGACTCCTGGGTCCCTTTGAGGGCTTCCAGCTCGGTGGTCTTGGCCTGGAGCTGCCGGCGGTACTCGGAGATCTCCTCCTGGGCCAAGCGCATGGCGTCCGTGTTCACCTTGGCCACCTCCGAGAGCTTGTCCAGCCTCACTGCAGCGGGGAAAAGGGAAGCTGCGGGGCGGGAGGGAAGGAGGCTGCAGCCCCCCCTCCTTGGGGAAGCTCCGATCTGTCCGTGCCGTGCATCCCTGTCCTCTGCAGAGCCGTCCCGGGCTCCCCGAGCCGTCTGCCTTCCCCACCCCTCACCCCGGCTCTGCCGGGGAGTGAAGGAGGACGAGCAGGACGAGCTCGGGGGGTGTTTCTGCCATCCTGGACTTCACCCAGTGCAGACCCTCGCTGCAGCCTCCCCCTCCCCTTCAGCTGTGCCACAGCCGCTGCCCCACC
>VWZW01005117.1:14222-27524 GCA_013397115.1 Edolisoma coerulescens | reverse complement strand
GTGCCTCCTCCCGTGTCCCGGGCTGTGTCCCCGGGCTGTGCCCCCTCCCGTGTCCCGGGCTGTGTCCCCTTCCGTGTCCCGGGCTGTGCCCCCGCCCGTGTCCCGAGCTGTGTCCCCATCCTCCCCTCCTCCCTCCGGGCTGTGTCCCCCTCCCAGCCCCGGCCGGGGCCCACGGGGTTCCCCCCATCCCGCAGCCTCCCCCGGGCCGGACCCGTGTCCCGCCTGTTCCCCCGCCTGTCCCCGCGGCAGCTCCGTGCCCCAGCGCTGCCCTCCCGGATCCATCCCGGAGGGATCACCCCGGGCACTGCTGCCCTCCCCAGCACCCCGGGCACCGTGTCCCGGCCACAGCCAGAGCCCCGACGGGCACCGCGCTGGGGCAGGACCCTCTGTGAGGGCTGGGGGACACGCGGTGACCACCGAGCTCAGGGCATGACACATCCATGGAGAGAGGTCTTGGCTCTGCGTGGAATAAGCTGGGAACTGGGCATGGAGCAGACAGGGAGACAACGGGCTGATATCCTGTTCTTGCTGCCTCCTCAGTAGGGATTTTAGGGAGAAAAGTCCCAAACTGGATAAAGAGGAGCTGGGAGACAGCTCCAGCCTGAAGGAGCCGTTTTGGAGGTGGTGGTGTTGTTCTTGCAGGTGCTTTTTGTCGTGTGGAGTTTCCCAGAGTTTTAACCCCCATCAGGGGTCCCATCCCTGGCAGCAGCTGGGGTTTTGTGTCTGCTCCCTCCTGGGCTGACAGAAAGTGGGGTAAGCCTTGGATGAGCAGTTGGATTGATGTGGTTTGTGGTTCCCTCACCCATTTGTGGGGTCAGACTGCCAGGCTGAACAGGCTTTGGGACCCCAAGGGGATTTCCAGAGGTGTTGGGCCTGGCTTGGATCAAGCCAGGCTGGGAATTCCATGGCAGGAGGTGTCCAGCCCTGCAGATCCTGGCTTTCCCAGGAGGAGAACATCCCCTCTGCCATGGGAGCCTGGTGCTGTGTCCAGAACAAGGTCCTTGGTGTCCCTGAGGACGCTCAGCCAGAGTTTGGGGGAGCCCCTGTGGGTGCCATCCCTGTTCAAGTGGTTCAGAATCCTCCCAGCTCTCAGAGCACGGTGCTTTGGGCTCGGGGGCAGTGGGATACTGGCAGTGTGTGCTGCAGGGGACACCTCAGGACTGGCCCTTTTCCTTTTTCCTTGGGTTTATTCCCTGATTATTGTCAGATGGGATGGATCGGTTGCCGCTCGTTTGCTGGTGCCACTGCTTTGGATCTGCCACGATTTTGGGCGCCTTGCTGACAGCACAATGAGTTTGGCAGGGCTCCTACCCCCGAGTTCTCCAAGGCGCCCCTCATTTGATGGAGCTGGAGCCTTTTGGAAAGCTCTGGGGTTGGTCAGTAACAGGTTTGTGAGGATGTGGATGGGATGGTCCCACTTGGGTTGCAGCGGAATCACAGCCCTGTGCTGCTGCAGGGCTGAGCTGGAGCAAAGACTGGCTCCAGGTAGGCCAGATATAGGAAAAATATCTTATGGGAACGTGTGTGGGGCTGGTGTGAGCCCCTGGGGGTTTGTGGCAGCCTGGCAGAGGTGGGATGAGCACAGGGATGGGAGCTGTGCCCAGGGCTGTAGGGTGGGATCGCCGGGAATCACTGCTGGGAGTAGGGAGGGCAAGAACTGGGGTCAGCACAAGGCTTCTTTTGGGTTTTGTATCCTCAGCCTCTGGTTCTCTTCTTCCTCTCTGGGGTGTTTCTCTCCCCCCTCTGGTGTCTGTGCCAGCTCCCGGGGTTTATCCATGGGGCAGGGATGTGCTCGGAGCTGTGGGGAACCATCCCCACTTCAGCCCTGCCTGGCCTCTGCACTGCCCCGGACCTGCCTCACCCAACAGGGGACAGTCATGGCTCCAGTTACCCATTAATTTTTTAGAGTCTTCCTTAATTTCCTTAATTGTGCCACCTTGGCACCTCAAGTGCTCATTTCCAGCTGTTGTGTTTCCTTTCCCCACTAACCTCCAGCTGCCCCTCTGTTTTCCAGGTGAGCCCTTGCCTAGGAGCTTCCTTTGAGTTCCTGCTCCTTTCTCCTTTCCCTGGCTTTAGGTGCCAGCATGTCCCCCCTGAATTCCAGCTGGAATGTGTGTGCAGGGATGAACTCCTGCCTTTGCTCCCTTCCTTCCTTGCCGAGACCTGGGTCACGCTGGGGAGATCAGAGCTCTGGCAGCCTGGTCTGGGCTGGCACAGGGTCTGGAAAGACCTGGGAGCTGTGGTGGGATAACCAGGCATTTGGGATGTCTTGGGCATGGTTAAAAGCTGCATCCCGGCCCTGGCAGTGCGTCTGTGTTGGTGGAAGGTGGAAGCTGAAAGTGAATCCAGAGGAGGCCACGGAGCTGCTCCGAGGGCTGGAGCCCCTCTGGAGCCAGGCTGGGAGAGCTGGGGGTGCTCACCTGGAGAGGAGAAGGCTCCAGGGAGACCTCAGAGCCCCTTGCAGGGCCTAAAGGGGCTCCAGGAGAGCTGGAGAGGGACTTGGGACAAGGGATGGAGGGACAGGAGACAGGGAATGGCTTCCCAGTGCCAGAGGGCAGGGATAGATGGGATATTGGGAAGGAATTGTTCCCTGGGAGGGTGGGGAGGCCCTGGCACAGGGTGCCCAGAGAAGCTGTGGCTGCCCTTGGATCCCTGGCAGTGTCCGAGGCCAGGTTGGCCGGGGCTTGGAGCAGCCTGGGCTAGAGGAAGGTGTCCCTGCCCATGGCAGGGGTGGCACTGGATGGGCTTTAAGCTCCAATTCCCCCCCAAACCATTCCATGGTTCTGTGAAAGTCCCTGGTCAGCAGCATCTCGGCCTTCAAGGATGGAGGAATTGTCCTAAAACAGGATGATAAACGTAGCAGGAGAAATGAGTTTTCCTCCACTCTCCCTAAGAGGAAATGAGCAGTGGCTCGTTTGGCACTGGTGTCATTCCCAGGAACCCACTGGCAGCACCCACCTCAGTGGGAGCATGGTGATGTGTTTGTTGTTGTATTTTGGCTTTAGGAGCCTCTTATTTCCCCAGGACAGCTGAATTTGGGAGCTGCTGGTGTGGCACTGGGGAAAATGGGATGGCTGAGCTCTGCCATGTCCCTGACCCTGGGGCTTCAGAGGCTCAGGAGAGTGGTGTTCCTGTGCCTCGTGTGGAGCTGTGGAATTTGGTCCTGTGGAGTGAATAAAATCAGGGATAAGAGGCTTTGGAGAGCCCCTTTTTCCCAGCAGTTGCTGTGAGAGGCTGTGGGTTTGTGCCATTGCCAAAACCTGTCCCAAAACCAGACCTGAGCAGCCCAAACTGGGTGCGGGGGAGCTCTAGGTGCTCCCTCCAGCAGCTTCTAGATCCTTAAGGACACTCAACTCCTTGAATCCCGTTTAAAACGAATTTGGCATGAGGAGGGGGTAAAACCTGAGCCACCACAAGGTCAGGGGTGATGGAACTGCTTTGTTTCGTTGCCTGCATCCTGCTTTTGGTGGGCGAGGAGCTGCTCCACTCAGCCTCTCCCTGGGAGATCGGCGTGGAGAGGAGCTGGGTGGGAACCCACAACAGCCTCTCCCAGCTCCCAGCTCTGCACCACACGGTCGCATCCTTCAAACCAGAGCCAGGCAGCAGCGCTGGCCGCTTCCCAAGGGCTGAGCTCTGGGAATTCACCTGCGGCCCCGCGCTGGCAGCCAGCCCTGCCTCGTCACCCTGGCATAGCCTGGGGGACACACAGGGCACTGGGCACTGGGGTTTGGCAGCTGTTTGCATCCCCTCATCACCCTGCTCTGGGCCCTGGGGTGCTTCCTGCTGGGAAGGTTGTGCCGGGGTGAGGAGCGAGGGCTGCGCCTTCATTCCCGAGCTGGAGGAGCCGCTTTCCTTCTCAGAGTTGCTGCAGGGCTTGAGGGAGTGAGGGGGGATGGGTGGTTGTCTCAGCCTCTGAAATCAGTGGGGTTTTGGGTGGCTGAAGCACACGTTGGTGGGGTTGTGGATGGGAGAAGCACAGGCTGTGCTTTCCCTGGGCTCTGGGAGAGCGGGAAGCTGCAGCAGGGAAGCGGCCGGTGTGGAATCTGTGGAGATTCACGGCTCTGAGCTGCCTGCACAAATTCCCTGCTCAGCTTCAAGTTTGCTTTCCAGGCACTTCTGCAGAGCAGGGCTGAGTGTGAGCCAGGTCCTGGAAGCGGAGGGACTGCAGTGAATCCTCCTTCCTTCCTTCCTTCCTTCCTTCCTTCCTTCCTCCCTGTCTGGCAGGACGGGATCTGCAGTGAGGCGCAGAGAGCTGCGGCGCAGCCCGGAGCTCCCGCTGTTCCCTGGAGAGCCATCGACTTAGTGGGATAAAAAAGGCTCTGAATCAATCGCAGGTAACCGAGGCAGGGAGGAGTGTCCTGTCTGGCGAGGGGCAGGGCTGTGGGAGCGTGGTGACAGGCTTCCCCCCCTCTGGAATAGCACCGGGATCACACTGCCAGCCCCCAAAAGCAGCCCCAAACCCACACGAACTCCTTCCCTCTCGCCCCCTGCCGAGCCGTGTGCTCTGCCCAGCGTGCTCAACCCCCAGATTTCAGCCAGATTTTCTTTTTATCCCTGCTGGGGATCCCTCTCCAGCTTGGACAGGGAACAGAGGACACAGTTCCTCTGTGCTCGTGCTGCGTTTGGCTTTCAAGATGCTCATTTGCATTTTAAACCCATCCGCAAGCTCTTTTTTTTTTAATCTTGTTTTTTTTTTTTTTCCACTCGGCTTTGCATCCCGTGCTCCTGCCCCTCCAGAACAGCAAGGCCACTGCAGGCTTTCAAGGACAAGCCTCTGGTTCCTTTCCTGTGGAAGGAGAGCTGGGAAAACCAGCCCTAAAAGCCAAATCCCCACCGACCTTTCCGAAGGGCTGCACATCGCCTCCCTCAGCCTGCCAAGCCCTAAATCTGCCCTAAACTGCCTGAATTATGTAATGGAGCCTCGAGTGCTGGGTGGAAACCTTGCACCCTTGGAATTTAAAGCAACCCTGCTGGAGCAGGGAGGGTTCCTGGAAGAGGCTCCCTTTGATCTGGCAGATCCGTGCCCCTCGGCTGCGCTGTCCCGTTGAGCTGAGCCTGGGGTTTGGCTCAGTTCCTCTCCCCAGCCCTGAGCTGTTCCCTGTGTAGGTGTGAGGGAGGGCTGGGCTTGAGTTTTCCCTAAGAAAGCATTTTTTGGATGAGGAGAAGTGAATCCAGGGGGGATCCCTGAGTCCCTGTTCCCCGGCCCTGTGCGGGATGGGACGAGCAAAGTCAGGGCTGCAGCCCTGGAATCTTCAGTGATTCCCTTCCTCCTCCACATCCCCTTTGGAGAACCAGCTGACTCCCCATCATCACAGAGCCGCGAGGTGCTCAGCCTGCCTTAGGGGTTGTGACTCTTCCCGTGAGATCCCAAACTCTTTCCCTCCCCTGGTTTTTCCTTCCCGGAGCTCTCCATAACGATTCCAGCAAGGAAATTACCAACCCTGAAGCTCTGTGCTCTGCCTCTCCTCCCAGGGCCGCGCTGCTGCCTGGAGACCACCATGACAGACTCCAAGTACTTCACCACCACCAAGAAAGGTAAGGCAAGGAGCAAGAATATCACAATTCATCCCCAAATCCCCAGCTGGTTCTTACACCTCTATAAACCAGGTGGGGAGGGTTGGGAAGCTCCTGTGGGAATGCTGTGGCTGACACCACCCTCTGCTCCTCGCTGCCAGGCTGCTGTGGGGTCAGGACCTTGTCCCCAGCCCCCTGAGCCCAGCCAGGGCTGGTGGCAGCTGGTGATCAGCTTTAGCGGCTCAGGAGCTCCCCTGGGCAGCGCTCAGGGCCTTAAGCACTCTCCAGAGCAAGGAATTAATGTGGAGGGAAGCCATGTGGCATCTCCCTCTTCAATCTGCTGGCCCAGGAGGGAGTAAGGAGCTCAGCGTGGCCTCAGGAGGGCAGGAGATGGTGCCCCGGGCTGGGGGATTGCTGCCGCAGGCAGGGAGGGATCTGGGAGCCACCCTCCCTCGGATGGACTTGAGGAGCAGTGCCCAAAATCCATCTGCCGTCATCCCTGGGAAGGGTAGGGCCTCCTGGGGCTGGGATAACCACCCCATAGCCAAAAATACCCACTGGATAACCCCATTCTGTGCCCGTGGGGAGCTCCTGGCTCCTGCAGCATCTCCCATCACTGTGGGGCTTGTGTCCATTTCCATAGATGAGAGCTGAGCCCCTGGGGCAGCCCCAGCCCTCAGTGAGGTGTTTGGGAAGTTAAATCCCCCCTTTCAGGGGGGGCAAAGGATCCCTGGCACGCAGCGGGTGGGGGCTGTGCTCACCCAGCAGAGGGGTGGGTGCCCCTTCCGCTCATCCCTGAGCTCCCACTTTTCCCATCTTTCCAGGGGAGATATTTGAGCTGAAAGCTGAGCTGAACAGCGACAAGAAGGAGAAGAAGAAGGAGGCTGTGAAGAAGGTGATCGCGTCCATGACTGTCGGCAAGGACGTCAGGTGTGTGCTGGGGCTGGATCACGGAATATCCTCAGTGGGAAAGGACCCACAGGGATCATTGAGTCCAACGCCTGGCCCTGCACAGACACCCCAACATTCCTACCCTGTCCCTGGGAGTGGTGTCCAAAAGCTCCTGGAGCTCTGGCAGCCTCGGGGCCGTGCCCATTCCCTGGGGAGCCTGGGCAGTGCCCAGCACCCTCTGGGGGAAGAACCTTTCCCTAAAATCCATCCTAAACCTCCCCTTCCTGCCGTTCTCCCCGGTGCCCAAGCCAAACCCAGATGGCTTTTGGGCTCCCTTTTTCCCCCCTGTTGCTTCCAAGGGGGTTTCCATGCTGCTTTTCCCCTCGAGATTCCCCCAGGTATGCTCCTGGCTGCAGCTCTGTCTCCTGGAGTGCAGTTCGTGTCCACGTGGCCACCTGGCAGGTGGGGGCTCTCCTGGCTTTGGTTGTAATCTGGCTAAAAGAGGATTGGTCTGGCTGCCAGCTCAGTTTGTTGGGATTATTCCCACTTCCTTCGTGTGTTACTAAAAACAAGCAGGACCCCCTTGGAGCCGTCAGGGGCTGGATGCTGATAAACCTTTTGCAGCCTCTCCAGTCCAAAAGGTCAGGCAGCTGCTGTTCCCACTTCCCTTCTTCCCTCTGGCCGAGCTGCACGTGGCCCCTTCCGTGCCTTTTCCTGCATGGACCTGTCCCAGCACAGGCAGCAGCAGCAATTTGGATTTCACGATGCATTTGAGAGGAAATGGAAGGAAAACACACTCGGGGATGGGAGAACTGCAGCAGCAGGGAGTGTCCGTGTTGGGACCGCTGTGGAGATCACATGGATGTGGCAGGAGCTTCCAGTGCTTGAAGGGAGCTTGAAAAAAGAGGGAGAACAGGTTTTTACATGGTTAAATAGTGACAGGCCAAGGGGGAAGGGAAACTAAACTCTTTTAAACTAAAAGTTAGATGGGATTTTGGGAAGGAATTGTCCCCTGGGAGGGTGGGGAGGCCCTGGCACAGGGTGCCCAGAGAAGCTGTGGCTGCCCTTGGATCCCTGGCAGTGTCCGAGGCCAGGTTGGACACTGGGGCTTGGAGCAGCCTGGGCTAGTGGAAGGTGTCCTTAGTGGAACTGGATGAGCTTTAAGATTCCACGATTCCCAACCCATTCCATGATCCTGTGGCTGTGTCAGCCCATTATTTTGGTGTGTGCCTGTTTTAGGCCCCAGGGAAGCAGTTAGTGCTGAGTTCACTGCTCCCCAGGAGCTGCCAGCAAAGCCCGGTTTAGCCCGGGCTGAGACCAGCCCAGGCGGGTGGCAGCTCTGCAAAGCCCAGCTCCCTGGATTTAGGGGGGCCCTGGGTTTGATCCTGTCAGGGCTGGCTGGGTTTGCAGAGGTGGAGAAGCTTCCAGGAGCCACGGGACATCTGTCAGGGTGGGATAACGCCTGTGTTAGCCCTGGGACCTTGATTGCCTCCCCTGGGGTGGTTTAATTGTCTAAGTAATTGTCTGTCTTTGGATGAAACAGCATCTCTGGTGTCCCACAGCTCCGGGATGTTTGGGGAGGGGAAGCCCCAGCAGTTGATCTGCTCTATTCCCCTCCATCCCAGCGGAGCATCCTGGTGCTCAGGGCTCCCCCAGGGGAGTGGGGCTCTTCCTTTTGGCACCATCCCGTGATGGTGCATAAAATCATGGAGTATCTTGAGCTGGAAGGGATCCACAAAGGTCACCTGGCCCTGTCCAGGACACCCCAACAACCCCACCCTGTGCCTGAGAGAATTGTCCAGCACCTTTTCCCGGGGCAGTGGATGTGCTGTGGAGCAGGGATGCAGCAGAGCCGTGTGGGAAAGCTCTGTTTTGGTCCATCAGGGGCTGGTTTTGATACAGATCCATAAAAGAATCCACTGGGGATGGGCAGTTCAGCCACATCTGCTGCAGGGTGGGCTCAGCTCATGGAACCATGGAATGGTTTGGGTGGGAAAGGGTCCTTAAAGCTCATCTAACCCTCCCCCCTGCCATGGGCAGGGACACCTTCCACTGTCCCAGGCTGCTCCAAGCCCCGTCCAACCTGGCCTTGGACACTGCCAGGGATCCAGGGACAGCCACAGCTTCTCTGGGCACCCTGTGCCAGGGCCTCCCCACCCTCCCAGGGAACAATTCCTTCCCAATATCCCATCCATCCCTGCCCTCTGGCAGTGGGAAGCCATTCCCTGTGTCCTGTCCCTCCATGCCTTGTCCCAAGTCCCTCTCCAGCTCTCCTGGAGCCCCTTTAGGCCCTGCAAGGGGCTCTGAGGTCTCCCTGGAACCTTCTTCTGTCCAGGTGAACCCCCTCAGCTCTCCCAGCCTTTCCTCCCAGGAGGGAGCTGGCTTCCCCTGGCTTTGGGAACGGGTTATCCGTGGGAAGGGGGATCCCGAGGGCGGCATGGCCGTGTCCTGCCCTCACAGAGCTGCTCTGCTTTCCAGCGCTCTCTTCCCGGACGTGGTGAACTGCATGCAGACGGACAACCTGGAGCTGAAGAAGCTGGTCTACCTCTACCTGATGAACTACGCCAAGAGCCAGCCCGACATGGCCATCATGGCAGTGAACACCTTCGTGAAGGTGAGAGGACGGGGACGCCGCGTGCCAGGTCGCCGCGCCAAGCTGCAAATCAGGGAGCGTGGGCAGCTTTCCAAAGCCTCTCCCTGCTGGAGGAGGGGCTCCCCAAGCTGTAGGAAACCGATGGAGTTTGTCCAGTAATGCAGAAATGCAGTTTTTGGCAGCTGTGCTGTGCCAGTCGCTCTGTCAGGGGTGTGGGCAGCTCCCGTGATCGAGAGCCGTCATGTGAATTTATGGGCTGAGAAATCCCTCGTGATCTTCCCGTTGGGAGTTGGGAATTGAAGAGTGCGTTAGGAGCCAGGATATTGCCAAATCACTCAGTGAAGAGGCCTGGTGGGCTTTAGGAGGAGTTTGGGCTTTTTAGGAAGGATAAACCCCACGTAATAATCCCAATATGTTTCCAACATCAGGCTGGGTTCAGGTACCTGCTGTAAGTGATGAGGACGTGGGATTCCTGGAGGGATTGAGGAGTTCTGGAAGTGAGGATTGGTGGTGTTAGAACTCAGTGGGTGCAGGACAAGAGAGAAACTTCTCTTGGGTGAGTTGTTGTTGAGAGCAGAGCGTGAAAACCTCAGGATTTGAACCCAAATCCTCCTGGAGGACCTGAACCCACCAGGGATATCTGTGCTTTGAGGAGCCCGCGATACCCAACCTCCCCTCTCCTCCCTGCAGGACTGTGAGGACCCAAACCCGCTGATCCGGGCTCTGGCCGTGCGGACCATGGGCTGCATCCGGGTGGACAAGATCACGGAGTACCTGTGCGAGCCCCTGCGGAAGTGCCTCAAGGACGAGGACCCCTACGTGCGCAAGACGGCCGCCGTCTGCGTGGCCAAGCTGCACGACATCAACGCCCAGCTGGTGGAGGACCAGGGCTTCCTGGACACCCTCAAGGATCTCATCTCGGACTCCAACCCCATGGTGATCGTTTTTAGCCTTCTTTGCCTTCCCTTCATCCCAATGGCGGTGACCACTCTCCCATCGTGTTCACATCCTGCTCCCTTCCTCCCAGACTCACTCCCAGCCTCTCTTTTTGGTGTTAACAAACCACTTTTTGGGAATTTTTGCTTCTCAGGACCTCAGGCCGTGTTCCCTGCCCCGTAACGTTGTCTCCTGGACAGAGGGTTTCTCCCATCCCTTGGCAGTGTGTTATTCCCCTGTTCCCAGTAGGAAGAAGGCTGCTCTAGCTGGCTCGGGGCAGAGGGAAGCTGGTGCCTGATTCTGATCCCACACAGCCGGTGTCTTTTGCCTCTGGTTTTCCTGGCAGCTGGGCTTTGGCTTCCCTCCCTTTCCCCAGGCATGAGGAGCTTTAAAACCACCTTTCCCTGGGGTTTCTCTTCCCAGAGCCTTCCTGCTTTTCCAGTCTTACCATGGGCATAGTGTTGAGCCCAGGAGCTGTGTGGAAAGCTCTGGGGCTCCTCGGAGCTGCCTGGGGAAGGGGAGCTGGGCATGGAGCCAAGGCTGACTCCTGTGGAACACGTGGGAGCCGCTGGAGATGCGGCGTGGGCGGCGGGAGCGTGCCGGTGGGGATGGCTTATCCATCTCCCTCGGATCTGCTGGGGGGAAGCTGGAGGCCAGATGTGGGTGGGATGTGAGGGGTTGACAGTGAAGAGGCAGCTCATCCCCTCAGGTCACATTTGGTGTCACCAATCCGTGTCCTGTCCCCCCTGGCAGGTGGTGGCCAACGCGGTGGCGGCGCTGTCGGAAATAGCGGAGTCTCACCCCAGCAGCAACCTGCTGGACCTCAACCCCCAGTCCATCAACAAGCTGCTCACGGCCCTCAACGAGTGCACCGAGTGGGGCCAGATCTTCATCCTGGACTGCCTGGCAAACTACATGCCCAAGGATGACCGGGAAGCACAGAGGTGAGGGGACGCTGGGCTGGAAAGGGGAGGGGACGGGCAGGGCCTGGCACTGCCCCTTCTCCTCTGAGGAGCGTCTTCATCTTCCTGACCCTGCTGCAGGAGGTGGGACAGCGGGCATCTGCTGGAGCCGTGCCTTGGGCACGGCCATCTGGAGCCTGCCCTGGTCCCGTAGCGAGTCCTGGCACTGGGATTGTGCTCCTTGAGCTGCTTAAAATGTGGCTGCAGGGGACAACAGGCCCAAAACGGGGTCACCGCCAGAGGGTTCTGCAGGGCCTGGGGATTAACCTTCACTGGGGCATTCAAGAGCCAGTTCAGCCTCTTTGGGAAGGTCCCAAGTGCTGCTCAGCTTTCCTGCTCACTGGCAGGAGTTTTTCAGCAGGAGGAAGGGCTGGGATCATTTCCTTTCCCTCCTCTGGCCCTGGCAGCATCTGCGAGCGGGTGACCCCGCGGCTGTCCCACGCCAACTCTGCTGTGGTGCTGTCGGCCGTCAAGGTGCTGATGAAGTTCATGGAGATGCTGTCCAAGGACCTGGATTATTATGGCACTCTCCTGAAGAAGCTGGCCCCGCCACTGGTCACTCTGCTGTCCGCAGAGCCCGAGCTGCAGTACGTGGCCCTCCGCAACATCAACCTCATCGTGCAGAAGAGGTGGGTGTCCAGGTGTCCCCTCTTTGCCACGGGTGCTTCAGTCCCTGTGACTGCAGCAGTGTCACAACCTGTCCTGTGGGGTGTTTTCTTCTCTGTTATTGAAAATCCAAGGAGAGTCATGGAATCATGGAATGGTTTGGTTGAGAGGTGTCTTTAAGCTCATCTCATCCCATCCCCTGCCATGGGACACCTTCCCCTAGACCGGGTTGCTCCAAGCCACATCCAAGCTGGCCTGGAGTCAGTCAGGTGAGGGAAGGAGCAGGGAGCTCAGCTGGGATCTCCGGTTTAATGTTTCCTTTAATTCAATTTATTCTGTATTTGGGGTAGCAAAGGATGGCAAAGCCCAAAGCTGTGAGGCTTCGGAGCAGTCACTCCATGTCTGGGGAAGGATTTTTGTGCTGCCAGCTGCTTTCTCCACAGTTGTCCTCTTTGAACCAGTGCTCAGAGTCCTTTTGTCCCTTTGCTGCTCTAGAATCCCGGTGGGCAGGAGGTGGCCAAGGCCCCACACGTGTGCCTGGAGCAGGACTGGCAGCTGGAGGGCCCCAGCCCAGTCAGATGATTCCTCCTCCTCCCAGTCAGCGCCGTGGTCGTCTCTTAAAAATAGCAGCAATTTCTGGGAGAAGTGGAAAGCAATTAGTGTCCCTGGGAGTGGGAATGTGGAAGGCAGCTTGGAGCTGGACCTGGCCTAGCTCTTTCCCGGCTTAGAGAGAGGGTGAGCTGGTGAGAAAGGTCCAGCCTAGCCCTGGGGTCTGGATTTGTGTCCCTGCTCCCACTAAAATGTCCCTTCCAGCCTTGGCAGGACAAACGTCCCCCGTTGCCTCACGTCTGGCCCACGTTTGTGACAAGGTCGTGCTCTGTCCCCTCCGTGCCAGCAAAGAGGAGCCAAGGGACAGAATCCTGGGGGATAATCACAGTGGCTTGGATTCCTTGGCACTGAGTAGGCCCCCAAAACCTCGGGATTGTGGTGGAAGTGAGCGCAGGTCCCTCCTAATGCTGCTTCTTGCTGCCCCCAGGCCCGAGATCCTGAAGCACGAGATGAAGGTGTTTTTCGTCAAGTACAACGACCCCATCTACGTCAAACTGGAGAAACTGGACATCATGATCCGCCTGGCCTCCCAGGCCAACATAGCTCAGGTCAGGGGCTGGGCATGGGGCATCCAGGGCTATCCAAATCCCAGCCCCAGCTCGGCGGGATGCGGCCGGGAGCAGCCGTCCCACCCAGCCTGCTCATGCTGGGTCGCTGCCCCGCTCTCCCGGTGGCTTTTCCTTGCTGCCAGGCTCTCACTGCGCCGTGCCATCCGTCAGGTGCTGGCGGAGCTGAAGGAATACGCCACGGAGGTGGACGTGGATTTCGTCAGGAAGGCGGTGAGAGCCATCGGCCGCTGCGCCATCAAGGTGGAGGTGAGGGCTGGGACATGGCGGGGCCTTGTGGCACCTGGGGTTGGGCAGGGCAGCGCTTTCCAGGACATGGTGGGCATCTCATCCCCCAGGAATTTGCCAGCTGGAGCCTTTTCAGGCCTGGGGATGGGCCGTGGTTGTTCCACAGGGATCATGTGGGGTGTCAGGAGGGTATTCCATCCCCTAGTCCTTTAAGGAGCTGCTTTAGGATCCCTGCCTAAAACAGAGCCAGAGTTCTGAATACAGTGGGTGATGCCAGTGGCTTGTTGGGGATCAGAGTGGGACTGTGAGGGAGCTGATCCCTTCCCAAGGGGCTGGGGAGGAATTGATCCCTTTCCCAGGATGCTGGGAGGGAGCTGATCCCTTTCCCAGGATGCTG
>VWZW01005109.1:37601-77470 GCA_013397115.1 Edolisoma coerulescens | reverse complement strand
GCCATCTCTTTTGGTTCTGAAAATTGTGTGGCTTTAACCTTGCTTGTCTAATAATGTGTGACCTTGACTAAATGTGGGTTGGAAGGATTTCAGAGTTGGTTTTATCAGGATTAGCTTTTCATCTGCACAGAAGTATCCAAGGAAGTAAGTCATCTCATCTTCTTTCACCTTAGACTCCGAGCTTTCTCCTTTAGTTCTTAGAACAGTGAGGAGAAAATAGACTGAATTATTGCGATCGGTATGGTGATATCACATTCAGTGCAACACATGAAAGATGAAGCCACCGCTCGGTGCGGGGCTCGGTGTGGTAGGGAGCACGCAGCTGCCTCGTGCAGGAGTTCAGAGCTCTCCTCTTCCAGCACCATGTACTCCTTTTCATGTACTCCCTGCACAGGCATCCCTGCAGCCTGTGCTCAGGGAGGAGCAGAGGAGGAGGGTTGTGGAAACCAAGTATAGAGGATTTTATACCTCTTCATGTCTTCTCTGCTTCTTGGGAACACAAACTGACTTTGAAAGATTGGCTCAGAAAATGAATACCCAGGACATTGCTCTCTGTTGCTTTGCTGTGAAATTACTTTCCTGAATGAAAATATTTAATTCTTTTGGAAGCAAGTGCAAAACATCTCTGGAAGTGAAAATCCTCTGGAAATCACAAAGGAAAGAAGAACAAGGGATATAAAATCTTTATATCTCTAAACATTAGCGAGGCTGAGCTTCCTTTACTTTCTTTTTGTGTGTGGTTGTGTGACAGCAATCATAAATGCTCTTTCTAATGTTGATAGGGTCAGTGCTGGAATCTTCTCATTGCTTACATTAGATTTATGTTTTATCTACAATAAACAGCCAATAATGTGATCTTCAATGCATTGGAGAGTTTATGAACACCCCGAGTTCACAGATTCTGGTTGTTTAGCAACCCCAATCTGCTGTCACCATACCTTGTGGAGATTACTGCCTTCCATGGGGGACGGCCTCATCCAAGATGGCATAATATAAAATTCCCTTGCAGTGAGCCAACTCCTCAGTCCTTTAGCCTTGATCCGTAACACCGGATTCTTCACGTGTTCTCCATGCAGCTTCCATCAGAGCAAGGTGCTATTCCATATGGGAGAGCTGGCAGGATGCATAAACCTCAGTGAAGACTGATAAAACACATCAGACAGATTTTTGGATGTAGCTGGCACCTTTCTTCTTTATATGTTCCTGCTGCATCCATCCCAGGCATTAAGGGATGAAGTTTTCCCCGTAAATAAAATTAAATAGGCAGCCGTAGAAGCCAACAGCCAGTCTGAGCATCTAAGAAGACACAGGACTGTGCACCTTGGTGACTGTGGCCACCAGTTTTCTCTTGTTCAAACCACCAGACTGAGACAAAAAAGTCTCTTGTTGGAGGCAGCCACAGCCCTTTGTTGTTCACTGCAGCTCCCTGCCTAAAGTCTGGTACGTGTAACATACAGAGGGCTCTGATGTGCTCTAAATCAAAGTGTCTAAACAGCTCCTGGGTATTCCTTTAATGGAGCCACAGCGATTCTGTTGTGTGGGAAAGGGAAGTGAAGGGGTGCTGGAAGAGTGGTGAGGGGTCGTGCAAATTTTGATCTAATTTTCTTTAATAAAACACCTTGGGCCATGGATAAGTAACAGAAATCTATGAAGGAAAAGGGGGTTTAAGTGTGGCTCCAAAACAGCCTCTTCATAAGTTTTCACAGGAAGGTAAGCACGTTCCACAGTGCAGGGTATGGACTGATTAATTCTGTATGTCATTCTT
The DNA here is from genome assembly GCA_013397115.1 of Edolisoma coerulescens. Lineage (NCBI taxonomy): Eukaryota > Metazoa > Chordata > Aves > Passeriformes > Campephagidae > Edolisoma > Edolisoma coerulescens. The sequence continues at coordinate 75,705 of VWZW01005109.1, read as the reverse complement.
CTCTTACTCATTGATATAATCTTCTTGCCTTGCTCATGATTTACATCAGTGAACCTAAATAGAACAAGCCACTGAGGTGTCTTGCCATTTTGCATCCCCACGATTCTCCTTCACATTGAGTAAGATTCTTAAAATGTAGAATCCACTGCAACTCTGCCCTTGCTGAAATCAAAGGAAGATGACTGTAGAATTAAACCAGCATAAAGTACCTTGGAAGTTCTCCCATTTGGACTTGCGATTCAATATTATTTTTAACTCTAGAATGGGAACATATTTTAGGTCAAATTATATCTGTTTCTGGCCAGTGTCAGAAACAGGATACTAATGGTCTGGCTCGTGTGGGTATATAATGATCTTTATGTGCACATACACAAAGCTACATATGAAATAAAGAGCTGGTGCTTTCATTTTCCAAACTTCATTACTGTTATATGCTGTTGACAAAGAGATCAACACTGCTACCCAGATCTGTCTTCTTCACTCTGATCTGGAATCTGAGCCTCTTTCAGAAATCCACCTGGGTGTCTAGACCTTGGACAAAGATATACACATCTACAACAGAGTTTTTAGGTATGCCATCTGCTGAGCTTCTTCATCAGCCTGTTCAGATGATCATGATGGAAAATCATCTGTCACTCTGGGCAGTGTCTTCAGCTTTCCTCACAAAGTCAGATCCATGCTATAACTTAATCTTCACATTATTTTGACATCATAATTTACATGACTGTGCCTCCTCCACCTACATCATCTACAGCTGGTCAGGGTCCTCACACCTTGTGCTGTAGCACAAGTATTCTGGTCTTTGGAAGAGGCTTCAGCCACCTTACCTCATTCTTATAAATCTCTCCAACCTGTCATTTTAACTGAAACTCTCTTCAGATAATATCTGTCCACTTATTTTTCCTTCTTTGGCATTTGGGGTATAGCCTGCTTGCCTTCAATTATGAGACCCTTCAGACCTTTTCTACCTATTACCTCTCATTCACTGAAAGATACTTCGTTAAGATAACACCTCCCATCTCTGATCTCCACCTTTGGTGTTTAATATCTCCAAAAAGGAAACTTTTTGCTTTTCCTGTGCTGCTGCATTAATCTGAAATGAGGTCTCAATATCTGCCTCATCTCCACCACAAATCCTTGCTCAAAACCCTTCTTTAAGACAGTTTGTATGGTCCCTGCTGCGAGGATTGACTGGTTGGTATGTGGAGATGGCTTCTCATGTGCCTAATATGGCTCTACTGTTTCTTTCTCCTCCCTCATCAAACATTTCCATCCTTTCTTTCTCCTTCCCCACTGTGGCTGTTTTTATCTCTTGGCTTTCTATGGCTTTCATATTTTTTTATGCTGAGTTTGGACAGAACCTACAACTGTGAATTCTTAGCCAAGACTCTGAGAACTCTTGTGACCTCTTGGAACATAAATCAAGAATATGCATTTAGAGAAAAAAACTGTGTTACTCTTGGGTCTTGCAATTAGAAGAGATAATACTGCCATAAATTCTTTGAGCAGGAACTGAAGCTCTGTACATGGTTTTAGCTGCCACAGTCCTCTTGTATGGCCATTAGAGAGTCACTTAACCTCACTGTTTTTCAACACTCGCCTCAAGACTGATAAATGTTCATTAATATTTTGTTATGGTTTGAAGTTATAAAGTAGTGCGCTGTCAAGTCATAGCAGTATTTAGATAAAAATGCAGGGAAAATTCTTGATTATCTGGATATGCAGTGGAGAAAACAAGTTTATTGCAAGTAATAGCATCTACGATAGTTAATGTCTGTGCAGAGGGATGATGATGGTAAGAAATATCTTTCCAGTGTCTCAGCAATATTTCCTTAGCAATCAAGAAATTAAAGTTGAGCTACAAACATTTTTCTTGCTTTGCGAATGACTATTTCCTCTAAGGATCTCCTGAAATCTGAGATGTGCAATAGCTCTAACATTTCTTTTCCCATACAGAATTAGTTTCTTAAGCAAGAAATAAAATTAAACCCAGGCATAGCAGTATTTTAAAAGGGAAAGGCAGTAGCCTTGAATTATCCGTGTTGATTTGACAAAGCCAGTGATGCTGCAGATATAATACACGGCACTGCTGTCACATCACCAAGTGACATCTTTTTTATCCAAAGTGAAAATGAAATGTCAAAGTGAAGGAGTTCTGCAAGTCTTCTCGTGCTGTTTGCAAAGCATATAAATCTCACTTTTGTGCAGTAAGCTGGGTGTTTACCAGAACTTTGCTTTAAATTAGAGGTTGCTAAGGTGGCAAGGTCTACCTGAGGATCTACCTCTACCCTAACACTCTTCTTACCTAGGACCCTGTTGAAAGTTACTTTTAACCTTGCCAGACATGAGTTTTTTGGCTTGAGATTATCAATCCTTCATATATTTGCATCTCGGGTTTGTTTTGGAGATGCTTTCAACATTTAAACATTTTTTGAGAATGTTAGCAGAAGCAATGCATCCATAATAAATGTTTTACAATTGCTTTCATGGTAGTCCTGTTCCTCTTTCTTTTGGAGATTCTCCTCTGATTTGCCAGGAATGCTTTCCTGTAGTAGGGTCCTGTTAATATCCATATGGAAACTTCTTCCAGAGGCCCTTTTCAGTTTCACTGTGCTCAGCAGAAACTTCCTGACTTATGACCAATCTTCTGTGGAGATTTTGTCTGCATGGAGAGACGGCTGCCATTGACAGCAGTGTGTGCAAACCATTGCCAAGGAGAGGATGACCAAGGTACACACAGTATTGCTGAGCTTTCTTGTCAATCATTACCATAGCCTGCTGAAACTGGAATTTAAAAAAATACCCAAAATGGCAAAAAAAAATATAAAACCCCAAAACCACAGCAACAACCAACCAAACAGAAAAGAAACATACAAAACGTCCACAAAAACCAACCAAACAAAAAATTAAAAATGCAAAATAAAGCCCCATCAAAAAAGCAAAAAAGTAGCTCTTACCTGAGCAAACTTGAGCTGGTGGCTGCCCGGTCAAGGTACCCAAAGATGGGACATGTGGAAGAAAATAGGGTTTGATCCTCAAGCTAAAGTAGGCATTACAATAGGTACTCAGTGGCTTCTATGCTGAGATGTTGTTTGTAAGAGCTGTTCTTAGATTGGCTTCACCATTGTGGGTTTAACCTTGCAATCTTACATATTTTGCTTAACACAGCTCTTGAAATGGGTGCAGAAATCAGGATATGCAATGTGCCAGTAAATTCAGACCAGTGTTTGCCTTGTGGACCTTCTATATACTTGGAATCGAGACACAGACAAAAAAGGAAGATTGGAAAATTTCCCCAGACCATGTAACTTCATCAGCATGAGAGGAAAGCGTATATGAATGTAAAAAGGAATATATTGGAATGAATTTAGTTTGCCCATCTACTTCTGACAAATTTTTCAAAAGCCAAATGATGCCAAATCATCATCAGAATACAGTCAGAAGGAAAGACCAGTTATGAGCAGTACCTGGGTTTATGAGATTGACAGTGCTTGGTTGACACCACCAATTAATTCCCTTTCCTCGCTTGCTCTCTTGTAATTCTGCACCTGTTAATTTGTCAATTTGTCACCTGTTAACACTTACACTAGGAGGACAGAAGCTGTAAGGGATTTTAGCTGGCATTCTTGAGCTTGTATCAGCCAGTTCTTGCAGGTAGGACATGATCCTTCCATCTGTGTTGCTCTTGGGGTCTGTCCGGGGTTTTCATTTTCTTTTATTGTAGGACTGCCTGAGGTCCAAATGTGTTGCAGGTCATCTATGAAGAGAATAATTTGAAATCCAATTTACAGGTAAGGAACTGAGCCATGGGGAGGTAAAAGTGACTTAGCTTAGACAGGAATCCATTGGAAAAGCCATGAGATGACACAAGCCCCAGTCCAGTGCATTAATCATACAACCAGCCGTCTACTTCAGCTGACATTCAGCTGAAGTCATTGGAGGAGTCTTGAGGGCATGAATACAAGAAAGACTCAGATATGGTGTGTGTGAGACAACACAACAGGTCATAAGTGAACCAGGAGGTTCCCGGAATGTGCTGATGACAACTTCCTTCTCCAACTGGCAGAGGAAATGATGAGGAGAGCTTCTGTCATGGACCTTTTCCTCACCAACAGGGTGAGGCCAGTGGGGAACGTGAAGCTCAAGAGAAGCATTGGTTGCAGTGACCATGAAATCCCATGATTCTATGAAAGGCTGGATTTCAAGTTTTTTGGGGCAATGCAGAGAGTCTGCTGATGACAACTTCCTTCTCCAACTGGCAGAGGAAATGATGAGGAGAGCTTCTGTCATGGACCTTTTCCTCACCAACAGGGTGAGGCCAGTGGGGAACGTGAAGCTCAAGAGAAGCATTGGTTGCAGTGACCATGAAATCCCATGATTCTATGAAAGGCTGGATTTCAAGTTTTTTGGGGCAATGCAGAGAGTCTGCAGCAAACTCACTGCCCTGGACTTTAGGAGAGCAAATTTTGGCCTCTTCAGGGATCTGCTTGGTAAGGTCCCATGGGATAAAGCCCTTCAGAGAAGAGCAGCCTGAGAAAACTGGTTGATATTCAAGGGTTGACTCTGAGCTCAGGAGTAATGCATCCCAATGAAGAAGAAGGCAGGCAGAAATCCCAGGAGACTTGTGTGGATGAACAAGCTCCTAGACAAACTCAAATACAAAAATGAAGTCTGCAGAGGGTGAAATCAAGAACAGGTAGCCTGGGAGGAGAAAAAAAATTGTGTGAGCAGCCAGGGATCAGGTTCAGAAAGCAAAAGTCTGCATAGAATTAAACCTGGCCAGAGACATCAGAGGCAAGGAAAAAAGCTTCAGGGATAAAAGGAAGACTGGGGAAAATGTGGGCCTCTCCAGAAGCAAATGGGATGCTTGGTTGCCTGGGACATGGAGAAGACTGAGGTATTCAATGACTTTTTTGCCTTGGTCTCCACCAACAGGTTCTCCAGCCACACCACCCAATTCACAGAAGGCAAAGGCAGCAGGGACTGGCAGAATGAAGAGCCATCTTCTGTAGGAGAAGATCAGGTTTGAGAACATTTAAGAAACCTGAAGGTGCACAAATCAATGGGGCCCAATGAGATCCTGAGGGAACCAGCAGATGAAGGGTCTAAACCTCTATCTATCATATTTGAAAAGTCATGGCAGACTAGTGAAGTTCTCACTGAGTGGAAAAGAGGAAGCTCCCAATTTTTAAAAAGGGGAAAAACAGAGACTGAGGGAACTACAGGCCAGTCAATCTTACCTTGGTGCCTGAAAGCATCATGGAATAGATCCTCCTGGAAAATATGCTAAGACACACGGGATATAAAACATAATGGGTGACAGCCAACATGGCTTCACTAAGGGGAAATCACACCTGACAAATTTGTTGGCTTTCTATGGAGGGGTGACAGTGTTGGTGGGTGAGGGAAGAGCAGCTCACATCATCTACCTGGGCCTGTGCACAGCATTCAACATCGTCCCTCACAATATCCTTGTCTCTGAATTTGATGGATGGAATACTGGGTGGATAAGGAACTGGCTGGACAGTTAGACTCAGAGTTGCTGCCAGTGCCTCAATGTCTGGGTGCAGAGCAAGTGGCTCCTCAGGTGGGACATCTCTGTTGGTGACATGGACAGTGTCACCAACAATTTAGCAAATTTTCTGAGCTACGCACTGTGGTGGACGTGCTGGAGGGAAAGGATGGATCCAGAGGGACCTTGATAGGCTTGAGAAGTGGGTCTGTGTAAACCTCATGAAGTTCAACAAGGCCAAGTGCCAGGTCCTGCACACGGGTCAGGACAATCCAAAGCACAAATAGAGGCTGGGCAGAGAATGGATGGAGACCAGCCCTGAGGAGAAGGATTTGGGGGTGTTGGTTGATGAGAAGACCAACGTGACCTGGCGAGAGCTCACAGCAAGGAAACCGATGGTGTCCTGGGCTGCATCACAAGCAGCAGGTCAGGGGAGGGGATTCTGTATCTCCACTCTGCTCTTGGGAGACCCCACCAGCAATGCTGGTGTCCCCAACATAAGAAGGACATGGAACAGCTGGAACAGGTTGGAACGAGAATTATTATATTATTTCTGCTGAAACAAAAACTATCAGAGGGATGGAAATCCTCTCCTATAAAGACAGACTGGGAGAGTTGATAGGGGTTGTTCAGCTTGGAGAAAAGAAGGCTCTGGGGAGGACTTATAGCCCCTCCCAGTATCTAAAGGAGCTAAAAGAAAGCCAGAGAGAGCCTTTTTACAAGGGGATGCAGGTAGAGGACAAGCGGTAATGACTTTAAACTGAAAGAGGGCAAGTTCAGATCAAGCACTAGGAAGAAATTTTCCACTGTGAGGGCAGTGAGAGACTGGCACAGGTTGCCCAGAGAACCTGTGGCTGCCCCATCGCTGGAAGTGTCAAAGGCCAGGCTGGATGGAGCGCTGGATGGAGCGCTGAGCAACCTGGTCTAGTGGAAGATGTCCCTGCCCATGGAACAGTGGCTGGAGTGAGATGATCTCTAAGGTCCTTTCCAACCCATACCTTTCCATAGCCATATAATTCCACGAATAATTTGCTTTGCACAGCTTGGAAGTCAGCACGGCCAGGTCATTCTGCAGCCAAAGGGAGGGCAGGAAGCAATCAGGCATCAGGCAGTTTCCAGGCGAGGCACTTCATTAGGTCACCCTTGCCCAACATCATTGGCCGGACAACAGCAAACTGTAGTTTATTACTGAAAACTGCTCCCAAGAGAGACGATCTTCTCTAAGAACAGAATTTTGAGTACTCAGCCCAAGATCCCAGATTCATACTTATTATTTACATGTTCTCAGAGTATGGTGGTCCAAGCATACTTTATGCAAAAATCAATCTTCTCTTAACTAAGCTCATTTTCTTCTCTGTGAAGTCCAATTTGCTGTAGCTCTGTTTATGTAAGATACAGATGAATCTTATTAGAAATATTGGATTACAGTAGTCTGGACAGATTAAAACAATTGCAGGAAAATGTGGACCTATTTACACATTGGAATCTACAAGACTATATTGTGACCATACCAACGTTACTCCAGATCAGTAACAGTGATTTCTGTTAGGAAAAAAAGTCAACCTTTAACACATGGTGATACTTGAAACTTTGGGTTTTTTAGAAGTTTTGGAGAACTGAGGGGTATTAAACTAAAAATTGTTGTATTGAACAACAAGATTTACTGAAATGCCAAGCCTTTAATTGTGCAGAATAATACAGATTTAGAAATTAAGTTCTTAAACTCTTCCGAGACAGAAGAAAGGGCTGCTTATAACATATACACAGCGCAGCTGTATTAAATTATTTCATCATCAGAGACTCCCATCCTACATTTGACTGAAGGATGGTGAAATCCGTGTCTATCCCACTGGGTAGTAATTCTTATTATGTTAAAATCTTCTTGATGACCAATGAAGATTAAGACAAGACCAATAGTTTGCATTTGGCCATTATTTTTTTTTTCAGTAAATCTGTAATAGATACTAATTAGCCTGTCATTTTACTTATCTTCTCATGACATGTCTTAATGTACACAACACAATGTCACACATGCTTTAGTTAATTTTTATGGATGCCTCTGACAAGGAGGTTTTAGACCCAAACCCTTTTTCTGTTCTGGGAAATCCCTCCTTCTCCTGCATTAACAAAAGCATAGAAATATACTCCACTTTTACTAATTCAAAGATTCTTTAAGCCACTTTACTAAGCATTTTTAATATTTGTTTTTAAAGGGCCTCTTTCTAAGTTGCTGTTTTAGACAGTTAGTGTGAAGCAAATTTCAGATTGTTTTAGGTAATGTTCAAGAATTACTCAAAAGACAGGAACTGATTACTCACGTACTACCTTTAAACTTGCTTTCTACCTGTATCACCTCATATAGATTTGGTTTTGGATGATGAAATAAACAAAATTAAGCAGTGGCACACAAAATCTAAAAAACTCCTTTGAGTTTGAATGGGCAAAGTCACAAGAATCTCATATGTCTAAAAGAGGAGAATTGTACTTAAGAGTTCTGTTAAAAAAAATATATACAGTTATCAAGAGATACTCAATAAGGTCGTATGGGGTTTGTGCACAGTTTCTCAGTCTTCTTGAGTATCTTTTTCCAAAAATCTGGCGTCAGGGATAAATAGTGTGCTGATGCACAGCACGCCTGTGTTATGCATATACAGAGCCTTGTTCCACCTTGATGATCTTTGGTGAATATCCCATTTATGTCTGGTCTGAACTGGTGAAACCACTTGTGAAATGAGTTGCTGGCGGATTTGCCAAGGATATCAGAATCTTGTCCACAGAGAGTGTGCGACAGAGGAATCTCAACAGTGGTGAGCCAGGCTGATCCAACCATTCCTTGTGGGTTGAGAGCCCTGTGAACACATCTCTAGGAGAAGGCCAGGTAAGATGCCAGAGTGCCTGGTCACTGAAATGTGATTTCACCCACTCCCTTGGTCAGCATCCAGAGATGAACTCATGCAGCAACAGTGAATAAAACCTGGGTATGGGTCTGAGTGTGAACACCTCCACACCACAATGCCTTGGTCAGCATGGGCTTCCACCTGCCAGTCAAGTTCCAGTCTGCAACTTTGGCTGCTCTGTGACTGTGGTTTCAAAATATGACTGTCAACATGACCTTAGAAATTCTGGGGACAGGCATAATTGCAAAAATCCAGCCCTGCTCAGGGCATTCAAGTTGCCTGCTACAGAGACTGCAGCTCTTGCCGTTCACCCAGCTCAGCATCCGCAGAGGAAAGCCTGTGTTCTGTCCCTCATCTCGGTTATCTAACACATATCTGAGGGCAGAGAGAGCTTCCAAATCCTGTCTGGGTTGTAAAGTTGTTTTCTCGTGGTGGAGGTGGATGGGGAACAAAACTCATTAGACTCACTACAGTCAGTGAAAACATCACTGAACTTCTGGGACTAAGGAAGTATCGACGCTAAAAACAGCCACCACTTAAAACGCCAGCACTTAGAGAAGTTGATGTGTTATGGCATCAGTATCAGGCTCCCCATACTCAGCAAGAGAGAAACTTTGGGGTATCTCATTAAGTCCTGGTAAGTGCTGGGCACCAGGAGGTCTCTCTCATGTTGCGTGTGCTGTGTACAGGGCTGTAGCTTTCAATGGATTCCCTTCCCAAAGCTCTATTAGGAAGGAGAACTCATCTTCATTGTTCACTGTCTGAGACGAGATAATGGGGGAAGGCAATGCTCCTCCCCTGCTATCTCCCCACAGACTTTGAACAGGTAACTACCTGGAAAAGTCTTTGAATCTCTTAGAGGGAATTCATGGGTCTCCTTTGTCAAGCTGAAAGAAGTGTGCCTGCTCTTGCCAATGCTGAGCTGTGTGACAGCATGCTACTAAATCTGCTTTTAGCTGCTTCAGAGTTATGTGAAGCAAGGAAGAAAGCAGAGTATCAGTGGGTGAGCTTTTAATGGGGTGGGAGACAGACTGCTGCTCTTTTCTCCATCATTCTGGAGACCATCACGAAAATGTTGCTATTTCCTTCTCTCTCCTGAGGTTTTGCACTGTTACTGTACCTTCACTCAAAACTGTTGTTCTCCAGGTGTGCCACCCTGATCCCTCAGGTTTCCGTACGTCTTTGCAAGAAGGTGTGATACACAACTTTCATCTCCAGCTTGGTGAGAAAAGAACAAATTCAGCTCTCCAGCAGCCTAAAGCGAATCCTGCTGTGTTTTTCCGCCCTTAGTAGTATTAGACCAGAGTTAGAAATATAGGGAGATATTAAGAGTCTCTAGGCATAAATTTGTTGGTTACAGCTTGGAACTCCTTCAGCGTAAAATAAAGCCATAATCCAGCCCCATGTTACCATTCAATGTCCCATCACTCCTCTTACACACAGTATCTGAACATATTTGTCTGGGGCATCTAAAGTTGTCTTTTTTTTTTAGGGAGACTAGTTTAATGTTTACCTGTCTTCTGTACCCAAGTGAGTATTTAGAAAAAATGCATTAAAAAACCTTTCTTGCTACATGTGTCATATTGATTATACCTGGTTTGGTTCTTCGTTGGACAGTCAAATTGAAGTAGTTCTTGCTTCCGACTAGTCTTTACCTCACTGCTTTGTACAGACAGTGCTGGGCCAGATTTGCAGTAACTGGGAGTTGAAAACCATTCTCTAGCTCTGCCACATTTAGCCTGATTTATTTTTTTCAATGACATCTTTTCTTTCCATCAGAACTGCTAATGACAGCAAGCCTGTAACATGCTATTTCTGCTTCAGGTGAGATTTTTGACTCATTGTACAGCTCCTTGAAGATGTGGAGTCTATTTAGAAATGCTAGTTTTCTCCCCTGCCTAGGTTTTTTACATTCATTGAGCATTTAGTGGGCAATGCTCTGTGGAGTGTGGTAGCCATGGAGACTCCTGGTTTTCCAAGTTTTTGGTGGCTGTGGCTACCATCTAAACAGCACATGGGTCTGCTTTCTGGTAGCATCAAGATATGAAGTGTGGCTTACACTGAAGACAATCCACTTGATTTCAGGGAGAATTCTGCCACCGTCAAGAGCTGCTGAGCATGTTGGTGTCTGCTCTTCTGCTTTTTCAGTTCCCATTCCCACTGAAGGGTACCAATTCTTGACAGCGTGGGGATGAGGAAACAAATGGCTCAACAAAATAACTGCGTTCATGATGACAAGAGAGTAACCAGTAACAGAGCTCTGACCAGACATTTCAACCCCAAGAACAAACCCAGAGCCTTTTAGAGTTCTCAAGTAAAATTTTATCATGCCTTTTGTACAATTACTCTTTCTTTTCCATGGCATCATCTGGAAGCAGAATCACAGTGCATGCATGTGAATGCAGAATGTGACCTGTGCTTAATAATCTCTTAAAGATTTGTTGTTACAGACAGTCAGGTGGGAGTGGAGCATCACTTCCCCAGCAGTATATTTTTAAAGAACACACTCTGATTTTTAGTCTGTTTTTCACATTGGGAAAAGTAGGCCTCAGATACTTGTGAAAATGTGGATACCAGCAAGAATTTAGGTTGCTCTCATTCATGAGAGGAAGAGATGCTTAAGCCTAATAATCACAGTTATGGAATTTTTTTCTTTCTTTTTTTTTTTTTTTTAATAAAAAAAAAGAAAATCAATGAATACAAACATCCATACCCTGTTACTAATCCTACACTTAATCTGACTAAGCGCTGCTGATTTTGCATGTGAGAGAAGATGTGCCTTTGACAGGGAGTTTGAGAAAGTGACAATTTAACTGGCAATTCCCCTGTTGCTACTGAGATCAAAGGCACACCAAAGCTGCTAACCTGGAATATGAAGTGTGCTAAGAAAGTGTGAAAAGAAGCAACAGATACCTCAGGAAAACAGCTACTTTACAGTATTGCTGCAAGGACTAAATATGTTCACTTGTTTTTGGCATTGCTCCCTGTATCTGACTCAGTGATATTTTCCTAGCTGCCCTTATGGTATTTTTTTTGCTCCTAAGAACCATTTTGGATAATAATAGCCCTGTAAAGTGTGTCTTGCATGCCTGGTATTTGTCATGTAATCTCTAGTTCTCCTGTGCTGGATGGCTCAGTCATTCTGCTTTGACAGTGTAGATGGGCCTTAAAAGAGAGTGCAGGTGCAATATCCTTCCTCCCTCCACCTGCTGATGAAAACCTGGTCCAGATCCCTGAAAATGTACCCCTAGTGGGCCACATGTCCCACTGCTGTGAATGGTACAGTGTCATGGGCTTTAATGGAACGGATGATCTTGCCTTTAACTGAGCACTCTGAATGTGCCTCTCTGTTGTAGAAGAAATATTTGCTCTTGGCTGCCAAGGCAAGACTGTAGAAAGAGGAAGTGAGTCTGTTCTCCTTACTTAAATGTTTCTCCTTTCTTGAAGCCGTTAGCTGGTTAGATTTTTCACTTCATTATTCATCAAGCCTTGGTGAGCTGCCTACCTGCAGAGGCAGTCAGGGGTTTCCAGGACTATGGCTTTACCTTGGTAATTCAGGACCCGTGGAAATGTTTTCACTGACCTCTGACTAAGGCCGGGCTTGGGCCTTTTCAGTGTTTTGTCCCAGCCATCAAAAGTAGGGCAGCCCATTCTGCAGAGGAACTGGGCTCCATGTAGCCATCACTCTTTGCCCAGGGCTTCCCCTGCCAGCACTGAGTTTGGAGTCTCTTGTGGAGAGAAATCAGGCCTTCCCTGACAAACAAGTGGTACAGGAGAAAACAAACATGATGGGAAGTGCAGAATGTTCTTTCTTGTGCAGACGACTTAAAATTTTTATTGTGTTTTTTCCGAAGAGAAACCAGCCCTACTTTGCAATGAATCAATGAAAGTTTAGTAATATGAACAAATGAACTTTGAATTGTGCAACTGAGTCTTTCAAACTGCACTATCAGGAACTATATTGCCTGCATCTCTTTAAAAGTCGAATTTGTTCCTAAGCCACAAATACTTTAAATTGTCAATGATTTTGTGAAAATCAATGAGAATCATGTAGACAGAACTCAGAGTATCATTTTAACCATAAATTATGCACCTGATGAATCCTATCCCATGGTCACAGTAGACAACATAGGACCACAGAAGTACAGGACCCTTGTTGCTTTTGTTTCCATTTCATGTGCTACTTACAGTGTTGGTGATCAGGAGGGAAACAACAATTACAAACCTCTTGGCTCTGGAAATCAGGCAACATTCTTAGTGATGAAGTCGAAAAAGTGCTTTTAGATAAATTGTATACAGCATATAATTCAGCATATAATTTATCTTTCAAGTGTTCTGTCAATTTTTCCATTGAGAAAACTCCTCAGGTTTTTTCCAAAGCCGATGTTCTCTCTGGTGAGCGCTGTTCTTTTCCCAGCAGTGGCTCATAATGCTTCTCGCAGCTATAAAAAGGTGATTAATCAGTTTAACCTGACAGATCTTAAGTCTTCAAACTGCTAACCTCATGACAATTCCAGCAGACTCCCAACAATATCTTGATATAATCTTAGTAATATGGAGTCTGATCCTCCAGTTCTTGCAGGTCGTTGGCAGTTCTGCTGGAGCTGGTGGTATGCATGGTGTGTGCATGTCCCCGTGCAAGGCTATTAAAACCAAAATTGATTCCAAATTTTGTGCATAAATTCATTTTCAGATAAAGAAGGGGGGGGGGAGGAAATCCATATTATTTTAGTGATGAAGCAGACCAGAGGATTAAATCTCATGATTTTTTTTCTTGCCAAACTCCTTCATAAAAATTCTTTTATCAGTGTTTTCCTTTCTCCTGGCTCTGGTTTTGGTGGAAAGGTGGTAACTTCCTGCTGAATTTACATAAGGGATGTCCTCTTGGATCAAATGGGAAGAGTTTTACCTGAAGCATGTGTCTATGATTACAGCAGCTTGGAGCAGAAATTTCTTGATGGATTCCTCCTGGAACAAGCAGGGTGCATGGGCAGGGATGGAGAGACAGTGATGAGCTTGGTTCAGGGACACATGCTGGGTCATTCCCAGACACCAAGAAAATCAGCAAGAGGTGCAAAAAACCTCACAGAGATGTAGATGAAAGCACATAAAATTTAAAAAAAGGAAAAGAAGGACATTTAAACAAGACCTTACAGCAGAAATTTTCTCCAAAATCTGTCACTGGCTTTCATGCTGTAAGAAAAAAAAATGAATGGAGCCTTTCAAGCATCTTCTTGGCAAGTCCTGTTGATAGCATGCACAGTTTTTGCCTCCAAGGAGGTCAGGAAGGATGTGAAAATAGAGACGGAGATATGTCCATAAATGAAGTTTCACAGTAGGCCACTGATATAGGAAGCAGCACTGGTAAAAGTACATCTTGCACGTCTAGATGAGACAGAAACCAAGGCCAGTTCCTTCCTTAAAGCTTTTTGGATCCTACCCACATATTTCTCATTTTTGCATAAAACCTGCTGAACTGTTGCTGTGACGAGTTGCTTCTTCATTTGAGTCATCCCCTTTCAATACACAATCCAGATGGTGGCTGTTCTTCATGAAAAGAGGTATTGTTGCATCCTTTTTTTGAGTTAGGAAATGTGATTTTAAATGACTTGGAAAAAAATATTGACAATTTTTTATCAAAAAAGTTTGCGTCTCTCTATTTTCTTCTTTCATCGAAATTAAGAAATTACTTACAATTTCAATTTGCCAAAACCTTGGGATTTTCCTGAGTAATATAATTATCTTGTAAGTTTTGAAAGTCTGTTTTGAAGTTTTCTGATGGCTTTCAATGGTAAAATGCAGGGAGAAATAAAATAATTTCTTTGTTGTTTGTTTTAAAGCTGTCATTTTAGAGCTGTTTAGTGAAAGCAACTTTAAACCCTGGTGTAGAAAACCCTTTTCATTTTTAATCAACCCCAGTGTACTTTAATGAACAGAACAGCAGATGCAGATACCCAAGTTATGAAGTTAGGGTGAGTTAAACTCACACAGTGTGATTGCAACTCTGACATACTAATTTTAATTTTTTTTTTTTGTATTTTACTTGGATGCCTGCAGAGTCTCACGAAACATCCCCTTAGTGCTGCTGAAGGCAGCTAGGAATGGATTATAACTGTTGGAGGGTCTCCACCACCGCAGGGTCTTACAAAAAGGATTTAACGAACATTTTACAGGAATAGGTTTGGTTTTCCTGACCCAGTTTTAGGGTGATGGGGTAAGATAGATAATGGCTTTGTATCCTTGTTTCCAAAAAGGATGGTCTCACTGAACATTTCTAGAAGTCAGTAAGCTCCAACAATTCAGGAGTTGCAGAACTCCTAAAGCTCAGTGGAGACTGCAAAACACACATTGGAAAACCAACCCACCCTGATATCAGGGCTGCTCTGGTGGGCAAAGCCATCAGTATCCAGCTCAAAGAAGTTATTTTTTCCTGGATTGCCTGAAAGGGTAAAGTCTCCTCTGCAGGAAGAAGCCATTCTGAGTGAAGTCAAGGTGCTATAGCTTCACACAGAAATAAGCCAGCAAAGTCTTCAACAAGGGCACATCTTTTGTCTTCTGCACTGACAGGGCTGCAGAGGACACAGTGGTCCTGCCTGGCTTCTCTTTGTCCCCTCTGCGAAGCTTGGTGCCCTCAATGTGCACAAACTTCCTGAACAGAAAAATGGAACATTATCTTATCAGAATATTTGATGTTTTGATTTCTGTGGGCAGAAGCTCTGCTCTTTTGTGGAACATTCTGACCAAGAGAAGGTTTTGTCATTGTGGTGGAGCAGCAGCATCTTGTCTTGTCTCCCATTTTCTTCACACCTTTGTGTTCAGGTTTGGTTTATATTTCAACTGTACAGCAATTTACCGAACAGTAATTTTGGAGTTTTTTGAATCTATTGAGAAGTGACTTAGAAAAACCTTCTCTTTGGAAATTATGCAATACTTTGACGTAGTCTTGAAATAATCCCTGAAATTCATTATAATCAAACCTCAGTCAAAGACAGACTATATTGCGTTCTCCAACTAATAAGCTGCTTTCTCTGAATTTAAATATCGGAATGAAAACAACAGGTGAGCTCTTCCATTACACAATGAAACCTGATGTTTGTCAAAACCTATCCTACTGAGTCCTTCTAGCTCTTCGAACAAAAACTGTTAGGTGTTTCTTTTATTATCTGTTGTTGATATGCTGACCTGTTCTTTTTTTAAACTTTGTTTATTAAAACTTTACAGTAAAGCATTGCTGTTCTGGAAAGAATATGAGCAAAAATCTCTCAATTTCTACAGATTTCTACCCATGCTCCAACTTCTTGCGGAAACCCACTTACAGAAGTAAGGAAAACAAGTTGGCAAGTAAACACAAACTTCTTCCTTGGCCACAGGGAGGGGGAGAAAATAATTCCAAAGTCTGCTTACCCAGAGGAAGGCTACAGAAATTCAGGTGTACTTGTGTGTGACAGAGCAATGCTGCTTCACAAACTTACCTTGAACAGCCACGTCCCCTGCAGACTGAAATATTTTGGTATAGTTGACTGAGCCAAGCATTACGTGGGGGTTTCTTGGAGAAGTGTAATCACCATTTTCATGCAGAGGAGCAGCATGCACAGCACTCGCATCAAAAACTTTCTGTGACTGTCTTTTTCAACTAGTGCAGAAAACAGCTAGTTAGACTGGAAACCACTGAAAGTGTGTTTTGGTTTGAGAATGACAGGGTTTAATGTTTTCAAAATGTATTTAAGTCAAATTCTAAGGTTGGCAGCTTGTTCCTATACGTGCATGCAGGGTATTTCTCAGCAGATCTTTTTGAAAGGTATAAACACTTAACTAGGTACAGTTCAACATTTCCATAATTACAGTAATTTTTGGTTATTCATGTCCTGATCTATAATTTGGAGGGATTCAAAGACCAGCCATGTTTAGTAGTCACCATGTCTAATGTGTTCAGCCCTGCAGTTCTGAGCCAAGAATGAGTGGTATGTGCATACCCAGAGCAAATGGAAAAAAAGGTCTGTGAGTATTCATTGAAATTCAAAAGTCAGTTTTAATTCAATGATGCTCATGGAATGTTCCCATTCACTTCCTACAGTCAGATTTTGAGCATTTGTGCGAGAAACCAACCAGGCCACAATTTTGCCCTGGGTTTTCATTGCAAGTTAATTTTAAATTGAATATTTAAGGCATGGATTTATGTGAAAGAAATTGAAAGCAAGAAACATTAATAATATTTTCAAGCTGGGTTTAGTTGGTTAGATGATGTCATTATGCTCTGCCACTTCTCTCTTGGATGCTTTTCATGTGTGACCAAGTGTCTGCAGATCAAATGTTATAGACAAACCCAGCTACTACATTTTCTTACTGATTTCATTCAAAAACCCAATTTGGAGTAATAAAGTCTTGGGGCTAGTTCACCATAAATGTGATAAAACATTAGACAGCTTTAAATTTAAAGTAATCGGGAATCAAGGGAGTATATTTGATCTTATTGGATCCTAATTTTTTTCCTCTCTCTGGTTTGGTTCAGGAATGATGGTCTCACCACCAGTTGAGATAAATTGGACTGGATTTTTTTTAAAATGTTGCCCCAGCAGAGACAGGATTTTGCATTCATCATTACTAAACAGGTAAGTCAGGAGATGCTGAACCTCAGCTGTTGTTTCTACAATCCTTAATTCATAGTATTTCCTGAGTTACAAATACCCATAGACACCCTGTGTCATAGAATCACAGGTTTATTTGAGTGGGAAGGGACCTTGAAGCTCATCCAGTCCCATCCCCTGCCATGGACAGGGACATTTTCCACTATCCCAGGTTGCTTCAAGCCCCATCCAACCTGGCCTCAGATACTTCCAGGGATGGGGCAGCCACAGCTTCTCCGTTAAGGACAAAAAGGATGAAAGGAGCTTGGTGGGTGTGATATACGTGAAAAATATTCTCACCACGAGGGGAAAAAAAATGCTCTGTTAAAGAAAAAAAGATATCATTTCATAAGGAACTGTGAAAAAATTAATTTTTCAAGGTGTTCGTTAAAAGTTTGAAAGTTTTGACATCTTAGCAGCCCCATGAAATAATCTTTTGGTTATGCTGTTACTGTCCATGTCAGTCTATTTATATATCTGCCTAGGGTTAAGATCAAGGGCATTTTTCAAAAACTTTCTTTAATTCCTGGATTGCAATTCAAGTAAAAATCAAAGATATCTAAGAACATCTTGTGACTGGTAAAATTTTCTCTTCTTGATGTTAAAAATGCTGTTGAAGGTCTCTCTTCCTTTATCTTATGATCAGTGCTACCCAGTGTGATCTGGATTACTCAATTCTCACTAAAAATTCTTTGGTAAAGACTATTTTTTATTTAATTTTTAAAAATTTTTTTAAAAATTACGTCTGGAATTTCGGATGCCTTGTTTAATACAATTCTCCTAAGATCTGCTAATGACATGTAGAGGACAGACAAATACAAGTATTTGTTTTTTAAAAAATAGCAATGAGATTTAATTAATGAAACGGCAATCACTGCAAAGAGGAAAACCACTATAAGAGCAAAGTAAGGAGTCATGAACTACCACATGAGAATTTTATTTGCTACAGTTTTCAGTGTGTTCCTCAAGTAATGATAATTTATACTCCTGATAGTCCTAATAATATGCTGAGGGTGAGGTGTGAGGTTTCTGTGACTGTGTGGCTGTGGGGTCAGGATCTTTCCTGTTGTGCTCCTGAAACACGGTCAGCTTCTGCCTACTGGAATGGCACCAGCTGCATGCTTTGATTTTTTTTTTTTTTTAATGTGTTTTACAAGTAAATTAAAGCAAATTGTGCAGTGCCCTTCTCTGTTAGAGGAGTTATTTCCACGTCTTCAAGTTAGATGTGAAATGAAACCTGGACTCAGTGCACACCAAAAAAATTCCTTCCACTGGAAAAAATCTGCGGGAGATCCCTAATGATAACTGCAAAAAGGTTTCTCTGCAGACACTGGACACTTCTTCTCAGCTGTCATCTCAGTTTTCTTCTGAGTTGGAACAGTAACTTCGTTATGGTTCTCGTATGGCACACACATGGAAGACAATCCAGACCCTACAGAGGCTTTGTTGTAATGTGTAGAAACAGTGGCAAAAGATACAACAGCAGCTTGAGTGGGGGATCCAAACCATGGTTTTATATTAATCCATGACAATTGACTAATGACGTCATCCAGACTGGGCAAGGTTCCAGGAGACTGGGCTGGAAAGCCAAGAACTGTGTCGTGCTTTTAGGATGTGCAGATGTGCTTAAGGCAATAGGCCTGCATCACTCAGGAGCATGTGCGAGCCAAATTGTGCCTCCAGGATTCCCCAGCCAGAGCCCCAGTGCATGTGCCTGCCTGTTCGAGGATAATTTGTCATTCGTACCACATGCAACAATCAACCAGTTTATTGGGACAGCCTTTTGGCCAAATTCTGGGCTCGATTCAGTCTCTGCAACCTGTGACCTCAGGGCTGCTGAATGGGTGTAAGGGAGCAGAGGATTTCTTTTTGTGTTGCTTTTTAAACAATGAACGTGTTGAAATCCTAGGGAAAGATGGAGCTATTTACCATGTTTCACAAAACACATCCCAGTCAAGCTACGAAGTGATGGTTTTACTCTATTAGGCTTCCTGCTGGAACAGTGAGAAATGTAGGTGAAGGAAGACTTCTGACAAGCAACATGCCTCTTCTGCTCTCTTTTTAGTTTGAGGTTTTTGTCCTTAACTAATGAGTGATGCAAAAATCAA
The DNA here is from genome assembly GCA_013397115.1 of Edolisoma coerulescens. Classification (NCBI taxonomy): domain Eukaryota; kingdom Metazoa; phylum Chordata; class Aves; order Passeriformes; family Campephagidae; genus Edolisoma; species Edolisoma coerulescens. The sequence goes on along the minus strand of VWZW01005109.1, from coordinate 56,564 downwards.
ACAGTTCTGCCGTATTTTATGGAAATGAAGAATCTATACCATGTAAATGATACTTTAGGAGAAGTGGGCAGCAAGCTGCTTCTGAATTTCTCTACACTTTTGTGTGCTGTTCCAATGTACGTTTCTATAGACCACTGAGTACGGCAACTTAAAATGTGATAGTAAGTATACCCTTCTCATGCTCCAATAGGTTTTGGTGGCCTCTGTAGCAAGGGCATCTTCCACATCTAGAAAATATGGTTCAACATTTTTGGTTCTCACAGGCAGAGGTACATCTGCAGCTCTCCTGCAGGGTTATGCTGAAGGCCAGCACAACTCCTTTGTGCTTACTTAATCACGACAATTGTCGCTACAGATCTTTATTTTTTAACTCATTTTCAATAGTTTAAGTGTATATTTGAGAGGGAGAATATGTTTTCAAAAATAATGCAGTCTTGGAAATTTTTAATATTGACACAGGCCTTTCTGACACTTTTTTTCCTGCCCCTTCTGCTTCTGATTTCCAACAATGCCTCAGAAAAAAAAAAAACAATCCCTGAGCCGGGAGAGTGGGAGCAGCTCCCCACTTCTCCCCACGTCTCTACTCTTTAACCTACAGTAGTTTGGGGTAGGTAGCTGGAGTGGGCAGAGCAACACACAGACACACAAAATCCCCCCAAAATGGAAACCAAAGCATCCAAGAGCTTGGGTTTTGGTGGTGGGGAGAAAGCATTTCAAAACAGACCATGTTACACAGCTGACTTTTGGATGGAGAAGCTGCAGGGTAAAGAGAAACACAGGGACACAGATGAGATCCTTCCCAGAGGTTTGTTTGGAAGTTAAAAGCAGGAGCATTTCTTGAATACCTCGTGCTGATGTCAGCGCAATCTCTGGGCAGGTTCTGTGCCAATGATTTGGAGTTTCCTGGGGAAAAATTGTTGTGTCAAAAGAAAATGTCTGAGCAGCTCTAGAGCTTAGTCAGTACAACATCACCACACATGGGACCACTCACAACACACCACGGAGCCACACACCTTGCTGTGCCATTTCACTGCCTGGAATTTAAGATCTCTTAGCAACCAAAGGAAGATGGTTGGTGTGTTTGCCCATATTATTTCAAGTCATAAAGCTGACAGGAAACGAATTCCTCTTTTGTAATTAGTTGTTCCCTTGGGAGGGACCATCTGCAATGTTCCCATGAACCGTTCTGAATCCTGCACAAAGAAATGGGTTAGAAAGCTGATAAGCAGAGCATTTTAGGCTGAGGGACCTTGCACACAGGGTTTTCTGGGAGGCTTCAAGGACTTACCATGGCTCTCATTCACACAGGTGTTATCTACCAAGCCTGTTCTGAGGCCTGAACTGAGGCTGAGAGTAAAAATCTGATAAAAGAACAATGGTTCTCTTAATGTGGTAAGGATGTTTGTAACTCTGCACAATTAGGTGAGAATTGCAGGACAGCTATTTTCTACCCACAAAATATCTCCCTATGGCATTTTACTGATATGGCCATGTCGATGTTCTTGCAAACAGAAAAAAAAAATTCTGCTTCCAAATGTTCTGCTTCTGTCTCTCTAGTTTTGATATATATTGTGCTGTTTTACTAATTTATATTTGTGCATGGTAATTATCTTTCACCCTTTAAGAGGACCTTGACAGAAAAATATTTTCTTTCTTCCACGGTGTACAGCTTGGACCATTTCCTATGTCCAGATAGAGGCTCATGGTTGATAAATTCCCTGCTTGTACTTGTACCTAAAATACTGGCAATTTGCCTTTTCTGCTCTTGCCTCTCCCTATACCAGAGAGTAGGTTCTGGTGGTTTGGGTTTTCTAGCTGTCATGGATTGTTCTGTGATTCACAGAGCAGCCTGGAGCAGCTGTTCTTGTGAGAACCTCTGATTTAACAGTAAGCCCTGGGCTGGACTTTATAAGCTCCATGGTGCCTTGACAACTTCATCCTGTGCTGGTTCAGGAGCAAACTTACGAGCGCAGTTGTGCCCTGGAGTACACACAGGTGTTTCTGCCTGGCTTCAGAGGTCTGTCGGTGTCATTTGCTCTGTGGTGCTGCACTGGGCTGCTGCTCTTGAGCTGTCATAGAGCCACAGAAAGACAGAACAGTTTGGGTTGGAAGTGACCTTAAAACTCATCTTTTTCCAGCCGCTGACATGGGCAGGGAGAGCTTCCACTGTCCTAGGTTGCTTCAAGCCCCATCCAGCCTGGCCTTGGACACTTCCAGGGATCCAGGGGCAGTCACAGCTTCTCTGGGCACCCTGTGCCAGGGCCTCACCACCCTCACAGGGAATAATTTTTTTCTAATGCCTGATTTGACCCTGCCTTCTGTCAGTTTGAAGCCATTGTCCCTTGTCCTGTTACTCCATCCTTTGTCAATAGTCTCCTTCCACGTTTCTTGTAGTTCCTTCAGGCACTGGAAAGCCACAATCAGATCACTCCAAAGTTTCTCTTCTCCAGGCTGAACAATCCCATTTTTTTCGTATTATTTGGGATTTATATGAGTCGCTGAGAACAGGGAGCAGATTGTGGCAAACCTAGCTAAAAGTATCAGGTTTTCCTCATAATCAGAGTTGCTTCCTAGCTGGTGTGTAAAAACTTTGGTGAAAAACTGTTGTCAGCTTGGCTTTTTTATTGGAAATAGGGTTCTCCACAACAGCCATCGTTGGCAAGCTCCATCCAGGCACACTCTCCCTCTTCTTTTGCTTTGCTTTATGTTCCAACGCTAGTCAACATCTGCAAGCCTCAAATGTATACAGATGTCCCAAATTCACTTCAATTGTTCTGTTGGTTGGGTTGGCTGATGAATGTTGTCGTTTTGAGTTTATGAACCACTAACCCCTCATAAGTAAATGCATACTCTTTTTTAAATGGTGATTATTTTTTTTTTGGTCGTAAGCTCACATATTCTACTTCTTTGGTGAGTATCAGCACTCTCAATCTAATCACTGTTAAAAGATTAACAGCGTAACTTTTGGAAGTGACTGAGCTATTTTGCATTTGATAAAGAATAAAAATCAAATAAATTAAATCCAGGCAGATAATCACTGAAGAATATTATGGAGTAAGCGGATTGGGTTTAGCAAAGTTATAAACAACAAGACTTAATAACAAAAGTTTAATAGGCTGTGGTTCCACTAATTGTGTCTATTGCCTGTCCATACACATGCTGCTGAATGGATATATTGGAATGGTATAGAACAATACTATATAAAAACGTCCTAGTTGCACACATGTTAAAAGACATAATAATTTCAAGTATTTGCTTTCTCAGCACTTTCCAGTTGTGAAGCGCCATTTGCAGCAGTCTGGTCTTCTCAGGGACCATCTTTCAAGAAATAATCTGGTAATCTGGTATGAATAACATTATGTTCTTGTGCCAAAACATCCCTCGTGCACAAGGATATTTGCATTTTGCAAAGAAATAATGGGGACTCAAGTCTGATTTTCCTTCTTCAGAATTCTTATTGCTCTCTCCTGCTGCTGTGACTGCTTTGGACTGACTCCAAACCACTGACTCTTCTTTCAAATGTACTGTTAATATGCTATTATGTTAAACAGGCTGATAGAGTAAAATGGAAATGAACATGTGCAAAAGTCATTTAGGTCAAATGAAGTAACATGCTTTCAAAATATTAGCCAAAAATTTTTAGCATAAAACTTTGATGAGGCTGAGAAATCCTCTATTGAGTGGGAGCGTGGAATTAGCCCTTGTACAGACCCTGTTTAGAACCTTATGATACTGTTTAATTCTATGGTTCCCCAAGGGCTACTTATAACCAAATTAAAGGGCGTCTTGTGCATGTTCTGGACACTGATTACGGGACCACAGACTGAAGCTGAAGACAGCTCTACAGCCACTAAGTATGCAAGTAGAGACACCCCTTAATTCAATTATATGTACCTTCAGGGATCTTGGTAATTATAATAAGAAGACATTTTGCAATTTATCCAAGGCCAGACTTAGCGCTGGTGTGGTTTTTTCTGGTGGGGTTTTTTTTTTCCCTGGTTGTTTCTTTTGTTTATTTTTTGTTTGAGGGTGGTTTTTTTTTTGTGTGTGGGCCTGTGAAGAAGGTAATTTTTCAGCCTCAGAAGATTCATCAATTCATCTGCGTCTGCTTTTCCTTGAGATATTCACAGGATTGTGGTTGCCCTGCAGAAATGTCTCAGAATGCCTGTTGTTGCTGGAGAGATGCACTTGAGAGCATTCACGAGCTTGGGCCTCGGTTCTGTCTGGTTTGAGAGAACACATTCCTGGGAGTGCAGCCCTGCTGGACAGCCCTATCATTTAGAGTCTGCTGTAGGTTGTCAGCAAGTCTCTGCCAGCCTGGAGATCTTGGAATGCAGTACCTGAAATGGCATTCAAGTAACCTGAACGTCCCTGAATGGTCTGGGAGGTGGCAAAGACCACAGTGTGGAGCTGGAGTAGGGGAAGGAGGCTTCTACCCATATTTCTCCATTTCTCCTCAACAGATTACGTGGCTTGTGAGCATAAATCAGTACAATTCCTTTGACTTTCGCAGTCCTCTGCCAGTGGGCACCATCTGAAGATGTGGCTTAGTCAGTAAATCGGGTTTTTTTTAACCAAATATGTACATTTTAGTGCAGAGCCTGGTCGCACAGATCCCTTTTCGCCCCGATGTGAAAGAGCAGATGTTCCTCTGGATGATCATCAGTACCTCCAGGACCAGAGGCACTGTCACACATTTTCAATGGCTACAACTGGCAGACGATCGTGTGAACCACTGTCTGCACTCTCTTTTCATTGTCAGTGAAGGGCATATATTGGTGTATATGAGCAGTGTTCAGCTGAAGCTGAGTGCAAGTAATCCACTTTGCATACCATAATGCAGATTTCACTGGTTTCAGATCCCTTTTTTTTTTGTTCAATGTCACTAGAGTGAGTTAAAGACTATTTTCTTCCTATTCCCCAGGCTGGTCTAGCAGCAGTGGAAATTCCCATCTCACTGTTACTTGCAACAGTGGTTTATGCTAGCTGAGGGTCTGGTCCTACTGGGTTTGGTCTCAGCTGTAGGCCTGTGGCCTCTTTGTGCTGTCTCATCTCCCCTGAAATCCCCTTTCTCAGACAGCGAGCAGTGTCCAGAGCAGAGAAACTGGGACAAACACATGGATGTAATAATTATTTGCAATCTACAAAAGGGTGGCCTTGGTTGACACGGCAAAGTACACCTCACACACACCTTGATGGGAGCCAGTCACATAATGGACCTGTTTGGCCATTAGGTCCAGGAACTCTTGAGTGCTTGCACCTCTTAATGACACTGTGAGGCATTAAGGATGGAAGTGCAAAGATCTAAGTGGGTGATAAGTTGTGACTGTCCCCGAGACTTGCTTCTTCCACCTTTGAATTTGGAGTGATTATGCAAGCAGTGAGGTGCTACTCAACCCAAATTAAACTGGCAGACCATGTGTTGACAGCTGTGAAAAAGTCTAAAGTACTTGTTGTATTGTGGTGCCTAAGAAGCTCTGTGGCCCACAGTGCTCTGTGGCAAGCAGCAGAAATTAAAGCAATAACATAAGCAAGTAGGCTGCTTTCTGGCACTGCAAACTTAAAAGAAGTTTTTAAACAACTTTCTCAGCTCTAGTTCTCCCTAGACTTGTGCAACATGTTGCCTACAAGGGAAAAGTCTTTTCCTGGAAGTACTGTTTGGAGGAACAAGGGACTCTCAGTGCTGTCAGAGTTAATGACAACCCCCAAGAGTAGGACGAAGGAAATTCTTGAGCGGAGACAATCCATGGAGAATGACCAGAAGATGAACAGTTCAAAATAATTCAGAAAATATAATTCGTTCGTATAAACCAAAAGCAACTCTCAGCTCTTGTCGAGAAGTTTTCCCTTTGCCTGCTGAAGGTGAAGCAGGTAGCAACCACAAACAGAAGCAGGTTGGTTGCTCCAGTTGGTTGCTGCCCCTCCTCATCTGTGCATGCAGTGAAATCCAACCGGGGAATGCTACCGAGGGACACAAAGCAAGCTTTGGGAAGGACCTAGGAAGGTGGAATGTGAGAAGTGTCACATGCTTTCCTTGCTCTTCCACCCTGCCTTAGGCAACTGGTACTGTTTCCTCTCATGGACACACTACTGAATCAGGGGGATTCGCAGTCTAATTTAGCACATCTGTTCTTACACTGCCAAAAAAACCTCAGAGAGTGACTTAATAATCTTGTCTTTTGAGTGGAACAAATCAAGTGTTTTTTGTGGGAAAAAAAAAAAAAATTGGATGGCAAGCATTAGAGCTGCTACCTGGAGAAATGAAAAGGCCAACATGAAGAGCAGGTCCCACCAAAATGCTTTGCAAGCCCTCAGGCAGATCATGGCTTTTTCTGGCATTCAGTCCAAAAATGCATTCCACCCACCAGGAGTTTATTGCGCCATATGTTCTCCTTGGCATGTCTCTCCTCCTCTGAATAAAATTAACTCCTGTAACTGGCAACTGATAAATTCTGGTGAGCACTCCAAGCCTCCTCTCAGTAAAGCCCACCTGGTAAACATCAGATTGCCATCTTCAAACCCATAGATTTCCTCCTTGCTACTGTTAATCAAAGCAGACCTTTTCCTCTCTTTTTAAGCCCCCATCTAACTCCCTACTGATCACAGGCATCCTTCCTCCTGGGGACGTGGAGCTTGATAAAATACATGGCATATGAAAGATGCACTGGGTGCATGGTCTTCTAGTAAAAACAAGACAAAGCTCATGCCAAATGCACATCTCACAACATTTCTGCAAGAGCCTTTACATATTCAGGAGGATGAAAATAAAATCCAGCCCAACCATGAGGGTTCCCCTGCAGCGGTGTTGTGTTTCCTTGGCAGGAGAGTGGAATGGGTTTCTTAGTGCCATTATCATTCTTTAGAAAAGAGAGGAAGTTCCCAGTCCTTCTGGAAGGTTCTCTGCAAAGCCTGCTGACAAGGAGGTGTCTTCCAATGATATTTCAGGGGCTGGTTATCAGGTAGACAATGAAACAAGGTTTAGCATTTCAAATTCAATGATTTAGCTGCTGGAGACAGGATCGCCCCTGATTCCAGCGAAAAGAAAAAAAGGAAAGTCTGTTTCTAGTCCTAGAGGTTGTAAAAATTCAAAAATTTGACCTCTTCAGGCCTTCACACCAGAAAGCAAATGAAGAATGAAAAAATGTGCTTAAAATTATTCAGGCCTTCGGGTGGGCTCACTCATGAATTTTGGATACCTCAAAGATGATGACATATTTTAGTTTTCTAGTTCCCCACTGAGTAAGCATAGCTCAACTCAGTTGCAGGCTGATTACTTGGCAGTTTTCATAGTGCTCACTTTGGCAACCAGTGAGGGGTTAGAGACAAGCCACAACTGATAAAACAGGATTTTCTCTGTCAGGATGGCAATTACTTTGGCAGGATTTGTCTCACAGTGGACCTTGCTAAGCTGAACTAGCTTTCTCCTGGTGTGGACTAAGAGACATTTACCTCAGCTCAGCAGATGGGAAGCCACCTGCTGAAGCATGGCAACTTGAGGGCAGACAAGCCCTTCTGGGGAAAATAGATCTTGTGTGAGATACCATTCACTGAGAACATTGTATGGGAAGAAATAACGGTGGAGATAATTTTTNAATAGTTCAAATTTCAATTTTTTTTTTTTCTCCTCCTGGGGCACAGTAAGACTGTTTGGCCTCCCTGTTGATTAGAGGTCATCCATTTTAGCTTTCTTCTCAGGGGAAACCTATAATATTGGTAATACGACATCCACACAGTTACACTGTAATCATAATAGTATGTTAATCCTTATAATTACCATGAGAAGCAATGCAGATTTGACCATAATTATCCATATCTCATGTAATCATGGAAAATTCATGTTATTTTGATTCTGCTGATTAATGTGTCATTTTGGAGCCAGCATCTGGACGTTATCTCCTGATGGCTACCTAGAGGGCTTTGGCTACCTAGAGGGCTTTGGTTTAGGTACCTCCAGGCTGAAAATACGAGGCCAGGTCCTAAGGTGACAGGTATCAACACAGTTTCACCTAAGTTAGGGCAGCTGCCAAGCCATAGCTGGGTGTCTGCTGGTGGCATGTGTTTGTTCCTGCTCCTTCCCAAGAACACAGGGGAAAATAGCAAAGTTCAGAGAAGGACAGACAAAGTGATCTGTGAAAAGACGTCTTGTGACAGGAGGAACAGACAGGCTGTGGGAGAGCGTGAGGGTTGTGCATTTCCCCGTTGCGCACTTCTGATGGGTTTTGAGAGGAGAAAAGTGCATGGGCTTAACAGAAAGAGATGTTTCACCATGGAGCATCTGAGATAATCTCTGTTATTTCTCTCTGTACATATTAATGGTGATTTTCCACTGTTACTGAGGGTAATGCAAGAAAAATCATGTGTAATAACATAAAAATCCGAATTCCCCTCAAAGTAGAAGCAAGAAGTGACCGATGATCCTCAGATGCAACAAGCACAAAATTAATAACTGAACATGAATGGCCTTAAATGTGAAGATTTGCAGAGGTTCAGGCTGACAGGAAGTGAAATGAAGCAGATTTTGGCCATCTCAGTGTATTACACTGGATACTCCTTGTACTTCTGTCATAGGAGGAGATCAGAAATTTACAGGCTCCCCCATTGTCTTCCTGCCTCCCATTTATGTCAAAACTGCTCCTGTCCCTTTCAGAAGTACAATTAATCCTTGAAAGTCACTGGAGCAGAAAATTATGCAAATTAATTTTCAAGTTTGAAAAAAGGATTAAGAATTGAGAGGAGCCAAAGTAAAGGACTATATTTTGGTCTTGCACACCATGCTTTCTTCTCACTGTGTCTCAGACAAACACATGACTCTGACTTGTGAAGATTATGCCTCTGTAAGGGATCTTTACAGATGAATCTGGGTCTCCTGCACAACAGCAACAGCAGATATTCACAGACCTCATACTAGCAGTTTTCATGGAACTATTCCTTCATGCCATGGATTGCTGGGACTTTCCTAAATGAACTTGGTAGCTGAGATAATTTGCAGGCTGCTTTAAAAATGAGAGTGTCACAGTGGTGAAGCAAAGCTGCTTCTGCTCCCTTGGAACTGGAGTCTGCTGTGACCATTTTCCCTGTACTGCCAAGGTTAAAATCACAACAACATTAGAAATTAGTCATGGGCAGGCTCAAAGGCATTTTATTCGTGGGAAAGGTCATTTACTATGAATGTAAGTGATGTAAACAGTGCATGGTGACATGTTATGCTTCTTCTCCNTATCTTTTTTTCTTTCTCCTTTTTCCTTCCTCCTGGTCTGGTAGTTTCTGTGCTTCTGCTTGTCTTTGGATTTTAAGAACAAAACAGTACTTGTTTTATTTGTGGATTCCAAGCCTGTTCACAGATTGCTCCATTCCCCTGCCTTGGCAGTCATCATACCATGTTTGTGCTGGTTTTTCACAGAGCTAAACCTCACCTGTCACTTACATCTGCTAACAAGGTTTCCATAACAAGCGACAGAGTGCTGTGGAAGATGCATATATTACCTCCTTTTGCTGTCATTCCTTCTCCTAACCGCTCATATCAGGTAGAACGCTCACCCTGGCTACTTATATCCTTCTCCCTTCTAAATTTTCATCTACCAAACCAGAGTGCTTTCACCCACAGAGCAGAAGCAGGAGCTTGCTCTGATGGGTGGTAATGGGATTCATCTGCTTTCAATAGATGTGGTTATGCACCACCCTGCTGCTCCCAAGCAGTCCTTTTAACCCTTTCACGTACTCTGTCAGATCCCTAAGTGCTGTCCTGTGTCTCTGAGTGACTGGGAGGAGGATCATGAAATAAACAAGAAAGAGTTAAGCACGGCTGAACTTACTGCCCAGGTGACTTCTTTCCACATTGACGTCAATCAGAAGTAAGTGTCATTTCAACATCCACTGGCTCTCCTTCAAAGAAACTGGATCTCTCTCCAGATCTCTAAACATCCTCCTAGATTATCTCAGACCACCTGTCTAGAAGAGGCAGCCTCTCCTGAAGCCATCAGGCCAAGCTGTTCAGAAAGTTTTTTGTACCGTACCCATCCTATGGCTCCTTTCACCAAGAGATTATCTCTACTTCCATCTACATTTACACTAAGCTGAAATCCTCAATGTCGTTTTTCATTATTGAGTGATACCATAAACATCAGAAAGTCATGGGCTTGAATTCAGAAGTTGGTGAAAGTCCCCTGTATTATTTTTGGCATGTTCATTAAGGTGTACAATTTTCAGTGTTACTGGCGAATGGAAATTCTGTTCATTGTTTAAATGAGAACACCAAGTTGAGTATGAGGGATTAATTTCAAGAAAGTGAATTGTCAGTGAAGCAAAGAGTAAATGATAAATATGCAATTTCTGTGTTTCTACTTCTCTTATTATGATCTATTTGCAAAAACTTGTACTAGAAGGGAGATTATGCAAAAGGCAATTTAATGTCTGTGTTACTCGGTAGTGTTTAGGCTAAGATATATGTGCATCAGTCATTTTTATATTCATCTGCTCCATATTTAGATATCACCTCTGCTGAAATTATAGGCAAAACGTTGCTGCAACAAAATATTATAATCTGCTCTGCCAGGTCAATATAGTATTTCCCAATCTGCCAAGCAGATATTGCAATAACATTTCCTTGTGGTACCATACTGCTGAGAGAGATTTCTGCTTTATCATGCTTCTCCAAGCCCAAAACAATAACCAATTTTGCTAGAAGAAATATCTACCTACTTGTGAACAGGGAACCAGTTAGTGATATAGAAGTGCCTCTTTCATTTGAGATGAATAAATGGTAAACCAGACCAATTAAATCTATGTTTTCTTGTCAAATAGTGCTGAAAAATCAGATTCCACCCAGTCTGATGCTCGTTGGTGACTCTATGTACCCACAAGTTGGTCTCCTTCAGTCGGGCCAGGTTAGTACAGCTGAGCTGAGGTGTGCAAAGCATTCACTGACTTTGGAAATCTTTTTAAAAAGCTTAGGAGATAATTGATTAAAAGTCTGGGCTTGCTGAGCTGTGAACTTAGCTATGTTTCTTTCAACACCAGCCATCTTGCTGCCTATGATTGTGTTTTATTTCCAAGATTTAATGTAGGGTGCAGGTTCTGGTTGTGGGGAGGAATTGGGAGGGGGGAGCCAAAGGTGCACATTTTAGGAGTTTCTTCAATTTTTGGGGCTGAAATCTCAAAAAGCTAATTGCTCTCCAATGACATTTGGAGAGAAAGCACACTTACACAGCATGTTTGAACTCAGGAAACTGAATAAATTTTCTTCCTCCTAGCCTAGAAGATTTGACTGGAATACTTTTTTTCTTCTTTCTTTTTTTTTTTTTTTCCTTCTTTCCCAAGTGGTTCCTCTGCTCAAAGAATGGCTTTGTTTTGTACTTTCTCACTTAATTTCAACTATTTTAGTTGATTTGTTTTCAGCCGGTGCCTTGTTGTTCTGGTTGGGAAGGCAGCATCCAGCCACAGCTTGAAAACAGGAAGAGTTCAGATTGCTTTCTGAGGGTGGGCTGAAGAATGCCAGTCTGGAATTTCTCACGTCCATCACTCTGGAGGCAAAGGTTTGTCTTCACAGCTTAGAGTTGTGATTCAGGTCACATAATTTGAATTTAGATCTACTGACATTATGATTATATAAGATGATGTTCGGCGGAGAAAGGCTCTTGCCTCTCTTCAGCCTGCTTCTGGTTATGAGGTGTTCACTTGAGACAGGAAAAAAATTTCACGAAGCTTCCTGTGCATGTGCACTGGTAAGATAGCAAGCAAGCAACCTTGTGGATCAGGAAGGAAAAAAAGCTGTTTTACAAGAAAGAGTCATTACAGCTGGGTTTGTCTCAGAAAGGATGGTAGTCATTAGACAAATTTAAAAGGAGAAGGGGTGGTAACATTCTTCCAAATAATATCTATTTTCAGTTTCTCTGCTTCTGCCCTTTACTTCATCTTCTATTTCACCGAGCTGAAAAGTCTCAGTTGTTTCCATCTCTCCCCGTATCACCACTGATTGAGTTTTCCATTACTCCTTTTCCATTCTCTTTATTCCCCCTTTGTCTCCTTGGATTGCCTTTGGCATTTTTAGCTGTCACTCTAATTTTTCATTTGTGAGCTCCAGCACACAAACACAGGCTCCTGTACACACACCCACGAGCAGCCACAAACTCACTCCCTTGCTCCCTCCTCTCCCTGGTAGCACCTTCTCTGAGGACAAGGATTCCTCTCTCGGTTGCTTCCCGGTTACACAAGTGGTTCCCATCAAGTGTGGGGATAGTTTGACACCACTGTTTTTCATTTTGTCCCATTTGACTGTAATCGTGGCCTTGGAGAGGTTTTGGTTCTGCTCTTGTTTCATCAAGATGAAGCTGATTTTTTTTTTTTTTTGCCTCATTTTTCTCTCTGTCTTTCTACTTGTTATTTTATTAAATTGCTAAGAATGGGAGGCTTTTTAATGTGCCACTGAAGAATGTAAATGCCGTAAAAGTTTGAGGGAGCATTGTTGCTCTGAAATTGCAGGTCAGTGCCTACTCTCTCACCCTCTTTTTGACTGAGGGTGAGCAGAAAAGACATCCAGAAATATACAGGTATCTGCTTTCTTTTTCTCTCAGAATATATAGCTCACTGTTATCTCTGTGCCACAGGAAAGAGGAGGGGGTAATATCTGTAAATTGCCAGGAGTGTGATTACTTCTAAATAACCACGACTGTGTCATACCTGATGGCTCAAATACTCCTGCTACTTGGTTTTCCTCATTGCTTTATAACTGTGGGTAATATCTTGAATTAAGCCTTGAAGGAACATGGGCATGTCACACAGGTCAGACAGGATACAGTTCTTCCTAGAAAGACTAGGATTAGGTTTGATTTTTAAGTGCATAAATACACACAGAGCATGGGGAGGCCCTGGCACAGGGTGACTCAAGGAGTTGCGGATGCCCCATCCCTGGAGGTGTTGAAGCGTGGATGGGGCTCTGAGCATCCTGGGATAGTGGAAATGTGTCCCTGACACCATGAGGGGGGTGGAATGAGTTGTTCTCTAAGGTCCCTTCCAACCCAAACCCTCCTGTGATTCCATGATTGCACACATATATGCTAGATCTTTTTTCCAACCAGTGCCGCTCTTCAGCAGGTTAAAGGGTGCCTGGACTGAAAGCTGCTCCAAAAGCCCAAATGCAATATTATTTCTCCAAGCTGCACCTTCACCCAGTGTTCTGCCCCCTCAAAAGATTAGAAAACCTCCTCTGCTTTAAACTGTTCTCCCCCAGTGCCCCCTTTCCAAAAGAACCTCCCTGCATTATTGTGCTTTCTGGCTGGTTGATCTCAGTAACAGAAGATGTCCTTAGGAAATGGTTTAGATAGTGCACTTGAGCGAAATTCTTATGCAAAACTCTGTAGGGCTGGCTGACCTGGTTCGCCAGGCTGCTTCTGAAGGCGGAGCGGAAAGGCTGTGTGTTTCCTTGCTGCTCCAGCAAAGTGTAGTTTATTGCTCTGAGTTATCTACTTATTATGCACTTACAAAGCTGTTTGGGTGACTAAGTTGTTTGCATAACACGTCGCGTTTCTGGCAGTAACTCTCCCCTGCGGGAGGGATGTGTGCGAACGCCTGCTCGTGGCTACCGGCGGGCTACAGCACACGGGCAAGTTCGAGCCACGGCGAGGAGAAGGAGGTGAAAATTTCTGCTGCGTTGCTCTCTCCTGGCAGCTGTGGGCTGCGAGAGGGCTCCCGTGGGCTCAGGGGTGTGCGGTGCCAAAGGCTGAGGGAGCGCAGCCCCCGGTATCCAAGGGCTTTTGCAAACAGTGCTCAAAGCAGCATAAACTCCTCATCAAACGAAGCAAAATCCCAACTCCTCCCTGAACCACAGTCGCTCCTGGATCAGGACTCTTGTTAGGTTTGTAGCTTTTGGATTAGCGAGACCCTTTATTAACTGGGACCAAAAACCTTCTCTGAATGGCTAAATCCTGAATTACTGAGCCTCATTCTCCTGGTCTCCAGGAAAGGTCATTGGTGGAGGCCTTCTTGCATCTTCAGTGTAAAAATGTGTCACTGTGGGTGGTCACTCTCTCAGCTACTGTGCACCAGCTTTGTGGAAGTCATGGCCTATTGACACTCAGAACATCTCTACCTTCCCTTTGTGGGAATCTAAATTTAAGCCGTGCCGTATTTGTGTAGCCAGTTAAGGGTTTAACCAGTTATTCGCCCTGTAGGATGAATAAAACTCGAAATTACAAGTTTGCAGGGAGTAATTTGACTACTTTAACTTGAGAAAGGACTGCCAAGGTTAGGATGCCTATGCTGTACTACATTGCTGAATTTGTTAATAAGCACACATAATTTAATAGATCTAAACCCCAAACACTTTGATCATGATAATAGTATTTCCTGATATACACAGTGTGATAATGGCTTGGGACTAAATTAAAACATTTTCAGTTGTTTCCAACGTAGTTAAATCAAAGTGTTTAATCCCACAGATATTTTGCAATTAATTTTGCAAGACAGCTAAACTTCCAGCAGTTGTTTTGTGTTAGTGGACATAACACAATTCTTTTATACTTCAGCAAGGAAAGTAGATAAGCATCAACAAGCAGATATGAACAGTCATGAATTTAACATGGTAAAAAATGTTCAGTTTCAGGTCACACTCTGTCCTGTAAACTTTGTATCTTCACTGAATTGTGCAGGTAGCAGATCTCTTTTTATTTATCCCATTATGAAACCATGTTCTGTGCAAATACTGATGAAAGCAAAATTTGGATTTTAAAAATGGCCACGTTTGCATTTTTGTGTTTTTGTTGACTGTTGGCAGGAGAAGACAATTCAGGGTGTGTGGAAAAAAAACAAACTTGGGGTGAACACAAGGGATTTAGATCAGCATTCTTCCTGCAGCTGTGTATGCCAGCCATGTACTCCATGCTGCTGCTTTCATGCACAAGGCACAGAGGAGTCCTGTGTTCTGAATAACTTTATCCAGGAATCTCTGGCTGGAGCTAATGTGGCACACTGAAAGGAGCATTAATAAGGTAAAGGAGTAGTCTCCATGACCTTGTTTAGACAGTGGCAGAAGAACCACAACACTTCAGTGATGAGCTACTCCTCCATCACCAGGACCTGAAGCGCTTTCATTTTACTGGAAAGAGCTGGTTGCATCCAGTTTTATGCACAGGGGCTGTGCTGTGCAACACAATCTGCTCTCCCTGGTGAAGTGTACACCTCTTTTGAAACTTAAACCGGTGATGAACCACTGAAGGTGCTCGCAGAGTCCCAGGAGGCTGGCAGGGAGCTGGCAGATCATAAAGGGATTAAAAGCTGCAGCAGGACAGCCCGCTGCCCACATTGCTACAGACACACAGGCTGACACAGAGCTGGGAACAGCCTCTGACACAGCACACGTATGCAGACCACCGGGGACGCTGCCTAACTTCAGAGTTCGGGGAGAGGGTTGGTGTTGGGGCTGAAGTGGCACATTACTGGTCACATGAGTCACCTGCCTTGCTGGAGGCAAAGGTCTGCAGGGTGCGTGGCTGGATCAAGGGGAGGTGATGTGCCAACTGGAGGAGTTGCCACTTGTGCTTGCTGTGGTATCTGCTGCCTGTTTCTTCCAAATAGGAGTTTCTTTACTGTTTTCGTCTCTGTTCCCTTCAGATGCACTTCTTCCTTCTTCATCTTTGCTTCTTTTCTCCCTTTGAGGCACAGTGTTCCTTCCCCCTCCTACCCTCCCTCTTTGTTAGTTGCCCTTTCTATTATTCTGCAAATACATGCAAACACCGAGGGACTTCGAGCAGATTCAAACTGGTACCTCTGTCTAGCCACAGAACCGAGCTGAGTTTTGTGTATTCTCTTCCACTTTGTTCTGGTTTATTGTATCTCTTCCTTCTGCACTGCTTTAAATTGTTCACTGAGGAATTCCAAGTCTTTATTTAATGATTTAGCAGAGCTTCTCTCTGAACTCACAGTAAATTTCACTGAGCATCTGTTTGTGAGTTTGAATTTAGTCTTGCTGTGAATTCTTTCACTTGCAGTGCATGGTTTTATAGCACTCTTAGATTCATTTAATCTTGTGTAACACATGAATGATCCCACTCATTCTAAAGGCCACATGCTTGATTTGGTAATTACTATGGGTCTGTCTCTGACTAGTTTGGTTTTGTCTCTGTTTCTTGTCTGTTAATTATTTCATGAGATCTTGCTGTATCTTATCTCTCATCTCCAGTTCGTACTGTTATTTATTGTTCTCCTTTTTAGTCCTGAAGTTTGAATTCTGTAGAATTTCTGCCTTAATTTTTTTTCTTTTCATGCCAAGACCATGTTTAGTTTATCAGTTTTGATCCCTAAGAGGCCATCAGACACATTATCCTTTCACACACCAGGTCTGTGCTCTTCCAAGACCATCTCTCAGCTCTAGTAGCCTGGTGATTTTTTGTAAGTCAAAATGTCAAGGCAATGACCAGTTAGGTCTTAGACAAGCTTAAGAGAAAGCATGAACGTTACTGGCTCTAATTGTTCAAGAATACCCTCTTCAAGCTCTTTCTCCTCTTCAAAAATTAAAAANTTGGCCTGCTTTGTGGGTGCGTGTGTGTGTGTGTGCATGTGTGGAAATAAGTCAGGACGTTCCCTCTGCAGCCACTTAGCAGGCCTACAGGCCTAAAAGACAGGGCCATCTCCAAGTGTCCTGAATTCCGTTCTGTGTCCCAGCCCCTGGCAATAGAGAAAGCTAAACATTTNTCTTTCTTTCTTTCTTTCTTTCTTTCTTTCTTCTTTCTCTCTTTCTCTCTTTTTCTTTCCCTCTGTCTCTTTTTCTTTCGTGCTTTCTTTTTCTCTCTTTCTCTCTCTCCCTTTTCCTTTCTTTCTCTTCCTCTTCCTCTTCCTCTCTTCTTCTCTTCTTCTCTTCTTCTCTGTTTCTCTTTCTTTTTCTCTCTCTTTCTCTCCTCCTCTCTCTCCCCCACTCCTTCCTTTTCAAATGAAACCTGAGACTCAAAAGTGCCCTTGTTATGTCAGAAGCCAGAGCTTTCAGAAGAGCTCTATATATGGCCAGAAAGACAATAAATTTGTTGAGTTGACAGCAGTGTGACAGTGGAAAGACAGGTCAGATTTTGTACCTTAACAAAGCCCGCAGAGCTAACCAAGGCTGTTGGGATGGTGTAATATTCCTGAGGAGCTCCTTCTGATCCCTGCCCCACCTCTCAGGAGATGCTTATTGGAATTCTGGGTTATTCTGCTTTGTGCCTCTGCCGTGTGTGTCAAGATGCGTGATATTCAGGGCAGTGAAATAGACCATCATTTCTAAGAAACGAAATGTCTGCTGTGGCAGAATGAGTGTTGAAGTCCCGAGCATGTAATTTTGTCTCGAGCAAAGTGATCTCTGAAATATACAAGGGTAGCACGAACTACATGACAACTAGGACTAAAAGACCTTATTTCTGAATTGGAAAAGCTTTTCATCCAGAGGCTGTGAGGGAGGATGAAGTTTGCAATATGATGATTCAGGTGTGAGCGAAAAACTGGACCGTCTCTAACAAAGGTCTTAATTTGAGATATGTTAAATATCCAAAATTAAGTTTAGGAGAACATACAAATAATAGAAAACCTTTCCTGTCAAAACTTTTGAACAAACTGGCAGCCTTTCATTTTGCTCAGAATACTTCATGTAGTTTTCTGATATTTAGTGAAATGATTTGCATTTAAAAAATATTTCTTGATTCAAACCAAAATGTAGCTGCAGAGAAAATAGTCAACTTCTGTTGATTTTTTTCCTCCTTTCTTCCCCCTCCTTGACTGAGGAGATAAACAAGGAAACAAAATTATATTTATTTTAATTTCTTCTGATTTGAAAGGAAGTGAATATTGTTTCCAATTGATGAGAAATACTTTTTAGCATGAATCATTTAATTGAAAAAAATCAGTACATTAAAATATTAATATATTAGCATATTTTCAGATGCAGATTTTCCCACTGAACATCTTTCAACAGTCCTGCTCGGATTAGAACTTTTCCAATACCTTCAGAATTTTGGGAAGTCTTGGGTGGACAGCTGCTCACACTGACCAATTCCAGAGTCAAAAATTCTGCAGTCCAGTCTGAGATGTCCAAGCCCATAACCTCCCATGACCCACCTGGAAAAAGAACTCATGCTGAGGGCTTGGCTGCTTGCTGGGTTGGGGTATAATTGATAAAGCACAAAACTAAACAACATGTAGAGGCAAAAACTCTTCTACCTGGAAAACTCTTGACAAGGCTGCATTCAGGGCTATTAAGAGTGGTAATTATCTGAAATAAATTATCTGAAGCAACAGAGAGGCACATAAACAAAGAGGCAGAGGAAAAGAGGCCCTTCAGAGAAAAAGCCCTGATACCCCCCTCCCACACTTTTACCTCACTTCAGGTCAAGTGAGACACTTCCCTGCAGCAGCACATCATGTTCTAGGAGAAAACAAGTCCTCAGCTTCTCAAGGTTGCTGGTATTGTTTTGTGTTTTGCACAGGGAGCTTGAATGGCAGTGTGGGGGGGTGTGTTTAACTTGTGATGATCTCCTTAAGTAATATCTCAGGGCTGCAGTGTGTTCTGTGGTCTACATCAGAATCTGGAAAGTCCTTCCAGGACTTTCCTGGTCATCTGGGAAGGCTGTCAAGATGCAGTTTTCAAGGCTCTTGTCAGACCCAAGTTATGGCTGGTCTGAGTGTTTTTGCCTGTCTGCCCAAAGCAATGCATACTAAAATAGATTTTATGTATCTCTTAGGTATTTGTCTCCAGAAATAGTTACCAAGGAACTCTGAAATATCTCTTGCCATGGCTTTTGACCGCAGTGGGAGTTCCAAGGGTACGCAGGAAAGAAAATTTTTAGGGGGTTAGGATTCATCTTCTTCTTCTTCTAATGTCTGCTTTTGAATGTGGCCAAATGCTCAGAAGAAGGACAAAACCCCTACATTCTTTCTGCTCCTCGCTGCTTGTGGAAACTCCCTGAAGAGTATTTTCCCAAAGAAGCAGTCTGGCAGCCTGTGAGAAGA
>VWZW01005109.1:23773-37590 GCA_013397115.1 Edolisoma coerulescens | reverse complement strand
GAAGAGCACAAGCCCTGCTCCCCTCTCCTGCACTCTTACCTCACTTCATGTCACGTGAGACACTTCCCTCCAGCAGCACATCATGTTCTAGGAGAAAACAAGTCCTCAGCTTCTCAAGGTCACTGGTATTGTTTTGTGTCTTTGCACAGGGAGCTGGTTCCTGCAATCAGACTTCCTTGATGTCCTCCTCTCATGGAGGGAATCAAAGAACTCCATTCGTGAAAGGCTGACAAGCCCTGGCATACTTGGAGAGACCAAACAAAGGTTAGTGTGGGTGGATATNAAGACGCTGGTATAAACTACCCCTTCCTGGTAATTTAAATTTATTAAGGTCATGGGCCGTCTAATGAATCAGTGTGTCTAAATGAATCCAAGTGTGATGCTCATGATGTTAAACACAAAAAAAAAAAAAAAAAAAAGAAAAGAAGTCAGGTGAAGGTAAAGATTTAGTTTTCTGTGATCTAATTCAGCATGAGGCCTTTATTCCTGCATGTGCTATCAAAATGTGGTTAGCTGGTAGTGCTGACGTGGTGCTTCTGTTTCCTGTTATTTCCTGTTATTGATGCTGGACTTGGACAGTCAGCACTTACTAGAAGCCACTAAAATGCCTTCTATGGTCTTTGAAAGGACTTTTCTGGCCAGAGTCAGAATGGAGGAGATTCCTCCGTTTTCGTGGTTCAGGAGAGCATGGACTTTCTAACCCCAAACTGCTCGAGCTATTTCTGTCCTTATTAGCAGAATTTTAATTAACAGCAGGGAATTTAGAAAGAGGCTTGACTCTGAATGCCGTGTGTTAGTTGTGGGCAGTGGAAGTGGTATCTGCATGCAAAAGAAAGCTTCACACATGAGATATCAGCAAATATCAAGCACTGCTGCAGAGGACACAGCTTTCATCAAGGAGACTGCAGATCCTGGATCCTTAGTAGATGTGGACAACTTAGTAGTGGACAACTGTGGTCCCTAAGAGTTGATGACTGCTGGTAACTGATGGAGCAAGGACAGGGGACACGTACCAAGTATGTCCTGCCAGACCCTTTTCTGTGTTGTTGCCAAAGTCACAGCTCGTTCCTGACCTCTGCCAGCCCTCCTAAAATGACAGCACAGGGTTCACCCCCACCCTGTGTGGTTGCACCCAGGCTTTCAAGTACATTTTCCCCCTGGTTGCCTGCCTCACTCTCCCTTGCTGACAACCAGAAGATGATGGCAACGTGTTCTTTGCTCGTGTGTGGCCACCAAATGAAGACAACAGGTCATTTATGGAGGTGGAGTGGCTGCCTCTGAGTGGCAGCAGAGCCTACAGAAGTGGCCCATAACCTTCCAAGCAGTTATCAAGCAGGAGTGGTGGGGCTGGCCTTTGGGGAGTCACCTGAGAGCCCTTAAGTAGAAGATGAAAAACATCTTGTTCTGAGTGTCTGGCATCCAGGAGAGGAAATGAACTTGGGTTTATGACATGGGTAGCAAAACAACAGGAGGTCAGATTATGGAAATGCCTTTTAAGTGATGTTTGTTCTCTTGCAGCTTTCACAGCAGCTGATGGATATTTCAGTACGAAGGACTCAGCCGACAGACTTGGCAGAGGACCCCGTCGTTTCTCACCTACCTCCCACCAAGAGTGAGGAATAAGTGCTGGGTGTCAGGCTGTAGACTTCACTTTTAGAAAGCAGGAAGTCTTGACTGCTCTCCAGGATCCAGCTGCAGGCTCCCAGACTTGCTGATATTTTCAGATATGTGGGAACTATGAATTCTTTGTGG
Source organism: Edolisoma coerulescens (assembly GCA_013397115.1). Lineage (NCBI taxonomy): Eukaryota > Metazoa > Chordata > Aves > Passeriformes > Campephagidae > Edolisoma > Edolisoma coerulescens. The sequence continues at coordinate 35,838 of VWZW01005109.1, read as the reverse complement.
AAAAGAACTCCATGCAAAGGACTTAGAAGGATGCAATAAAAATCCACCATGTAAACAATAATGTGCTACCTAACAACCCTGTCTCTTGTGCTCATGACAACCTTTTCTTTCTTTGCATGTGTGAGGAATGTATGGGCTCACGTTTATGCAGGTATGCTTTGATTAATGCCTTTATTGTTAGTCCATAGAATGCAGCCCTCGTTTAAATTTCCATTTTGTTTGGTACAATTTTTCTCATTGTGTACGTTATTGGGCAGAATATCCTTGTTGGTTCACTTACAATGGTAAGTGCTCTTCTCTCTGGCGTCACCCCCAATGCTTTCACATTCTGATAGGTTCAGCCTTGCTGGCACGGATCACTGTGACTTCATGTCCAAAAATGTATGCCCTGTTAGGCATGCTGAAAAGATGTTTCATTACTGCTGTGGAATAGAGCACACTCAACTTATCTCTTATTGAAACAAAAAGGTGGGTCTGAAGTGAATTTCCCCCTCCCCCCTTTTTCCTATCAGCAGCTCTCTGTGTGTGAATGTGTGTGTGTGAATATATACACTTGTATCAGCTACTTTGGAACTGTACGCTGCTTTCAGTGTATAAAACTACTGTGAAAAACTGCTGTCCACAGAGATTTGCAGCTTACAGATGAGAAACTGAGGCACGGAAAAGCTGGGAACTAGATTTTCTCCATTTTGAGATGTATATTCTGGATGGGGGACTGACATGAGGTAGCTGAATGAGATAGTCAGCTACTGCAAAGCAGTTTTTATAGGATCTCTAGAACCAGGCACAGCAAACAGTGAAGGAGCAGGGGTTGGATCAAGCTGTCCTCTTGGGTGGCACCCCATTGCTGAGGTGACGTGTACTATATTTGTATCCATCAGACTGTAAGATGGGGCAGGGCTAATTCCGTCTGGGGATCCAGCCTGAAATGACTTTTCCCCAGTTTCTGGCTCTTAATATTTTCTTGTAACACCCTGAAAACTCTTCTCAACCTTCAGATACTCAAAATATTCAGGCTTCCAAATTAGCTGCTTATTGTTGCCTATCCCGACATGGGGACATCCCACTGAGCAGGGCTGGATGTCCATTTGCCACCCAAATGCTCACCAGAGCTTGCAGGATGAGTCTGAGTGGTGGCTGAATGTCACACACAGTGACTGAAAATGGTGCTGCCCTAGGGAATTTGGCTCTTCGATCTGCATTTGATAATTGGATCATTCCTAAACTTGAAACTTGTGCCTGGGGAAGAAACACACATGGCAGAGTGAAAGGACAGGGTTTGTGCCACCCTTTTCCATCCAGAAATCTAATATGTATTCGTGGAAGAAATTTTGTTGACCTTAGCCAGGTGGGGAAACACAAACCCAGGAAAGATGCTCCAAAGTAACCACGCTCCAGCTGTGCTTTCACCCGATAATTTGGTGTGGGGCAGCCCAAATCACACCCTCAGCAGTGAGTTAATGTCTCCTTGATGGCAGCCTGGCTTCACAGATAAGACAGTGCAGTGGCAGAACTGCCACGTACTTTTTTAAAGGAACCTCAATTAATGAGCACCTATTACAACAACTCTGACAGAACTTAGCCTTCAGACTGGCTGCAGAGCAGACTGAAAGCAGCTAGAAGAGAAAAAAAATACTGTTGGGTGACATCAAAATGTTGACCACAGGGTCCCTCCAGTGCAAAATATTCTGGGACACTAATAAAAATAAATTAATCCTTGCAGCCAACTTAAATATCCCCTGACATAAAGAATTTAGATTCACTATTTTTAAACACTGAAGAAAAAAAAAATTATCACTTGGGCAATGTTGTTACAAGATTTCTCCCATAGCCCTTAACTCAGGCATATTTTATAGTGTGTATTAATACATGAGCAATCACACAGAGAAGTTTTTATTTAATAAGAAAACAGGAATAGAAAATTATAATATGTGCAGAATAAGGACTGAACTTTTTCTGGGCCATTGGATGTTAAAACCTTCTGTCTCCATGGGGGTTTGCCAGAATTCCTCCAGCAGCAGACAATGAACTAGATTGTGACTCCATGGAGCTGAATTCCTCCAAGCAAATAGCTGGGATGGATAACATGCCATGCCCCAGCTTCTGGTGCAGTACTTGCTAACTCAGAATTTTCTAGCTTGTACAGAAGGCCTCCATGACTAGAAAGGATGGGATGGCTGGAGGGGCAGGGCTAGGGACCAGTTCCTTGGTAGTTTTGGGGATCTCACTGGCCAGCACCTCTGCAGAAGGTCAGCAGTGTCTCCTGCTGTCCTGGTGATATGTGGCAAAAATCTGAGACAAGACTATCACAGCTGAGGCAGCTCTGCAAAGAATGGGAGACTTTCTCAGGGTCTGGTGAAAACCATGCTTGCCTGATGAAGGCATTCTCAAGAGATGAAAGAAGCAGACTGCCCTGCTGGACACATCATAAAATCTGTTGGCTGTCGTGTGAATATGACTTGTCCTGAGGAAATAGACTTGAGGAGCAAGAATAAGCACTGAAAAACTGATCTCAGACCACTGGCAAGGTGGCCACATTGCCATGCACAAGGCCACCTGTCTTCCTGCTGTGTCACAAAGTGCATGGATGTTAGAAGTCATGTGTACCCTCCTGATTTTAGAAGAACTTGTCAACAAAACTGAGGACTTTCACTGAAAATGTTCATCATCTTCCTGAGAAAACCACTCAAAATATACGACTGAATTTTTTTTTTTTTGTTCATTTTTTTTCAGCATAGCCATAGAGTTTTACAATAATTCTCAGGGAGTGGAAAGCTTACTCGCTTTCAAGAAACCCGTCAGAAGAGCAATAAAAGTGATGAAAATTCTCTTTATGGCTGGTGGCTGACTCTGTACTAATTTGAAAAAAGTCTGCATGTCCAAAGATTACTCAGACACCCAATCAGACTCTGACATCCATGTCAGGGACAGCTGCTGCTTAGTGTTTCAGCTGTGCGAGTCATCCCATGGAGAAGTGGCACAGATGTTGCCTGTGCTGCTGGTACCTGATAGAGACACACTTTGGGAAGGTTTCATCTTTCTGTGGCCACAGTTTATGACAGCATCTTAAATGGATTGAAGTAATGCAGCAAAAAACCCCTTCTGCCAGCAACCAAACCTGATGTTTCTCCCAGAATCTAACATTCTGGGTGCTCTGCCCCTCAGATTGGAGATACCTGAAAACCCAGCTGCTGCATGGGACCAGACCTCCCCTAAGGCCTGGTTCTACATCCCTGTGTGGTTGTGACTGTATGAGCTGCATATTTAACTGCTGGCTCACACAGGCTGAGCCCTGCAATTGCTCTTTTTTGGGAACAAAGCTGTCAAGCTCTTATCTGAAGCATATGCACCATGCTCAGAAGGAGCTGAGTCTGGGGTGGCTCCTGAGGGGCTTGGACATGGTGCTGTCAGCCCCCTCCTCTGGCCTTGCTCCTTCAAGTGGTGGGATGGTGGCTTTGGGGCTGTGTTTGGGTGGCAAACCAGCTGCTGCATCCAGACTGACCTCCAGCTGTGGCTCAGCCCACGGCAGCCTGGAAACACCTTGGGCAGGATGTGCACCTGGAGAGCTCAAAGAGCCCAGCTGTGTCTGTCTTAATGGACAGTTTGGGTTTCCAGAGGGGTGCTGGCCTTTAGATGAGAGTCATGCTCATTGTCTCAAAGCAGTGGGACGAAAAGCTTCGCTGAAGGACTGAGTTCCCCTATTTTCAGCAGAGGAATACTCAATCTGAAGCTCCTGCTATGAGCTCCCGTTTTGCTCTGGTGTAAAGCAGGCGGAGGCCACTAGAAGTGCAAGAGTTGGGACTGAAAAAACCTGGGGTTTTTTTGTGTTGGTTGGTTAATGTGGCATACATACCCTCCACCGATCTCCTTCAACACCCCAGGCTGAGCCTGTGAGCTGGGCTTCAGGCAGAAGCCTGTGTTGAGGCAGCCGCTGTTGTGGTGTGTCACTGGAGGCTGGCAGTCCCCAAAAGAGCCACACAAACCACAGAGGCAAGCCGGTGATGGCTGGAGACCAAGGAAGGCTGCCAGTTGACTGTTCACTGCAGCAGGAGGCTCAGCCCACTGCCTTAGGGCTGACCCGGTCCTGCTGAAATGAACGCAAGGTTGCCCATTGATTTAGTGAGGGCTGGGCACGGGAAGAGCCTCAGACAAAGGAGGCGTTAATCAGGGCAGGGATGTGTGAGAGGCTGCAAATTTCAGTGCACGGGAGGGGACAATGGTTCCTACAAAGCACCAGGCGAGTAAACGTGGGGAAAGACAGAGAGGCCAAACCTCGGTCTCAAAGCCGCTCATCCCGCAGGAGACATGGGAAATTTGGAACTCCGTGGAGAAGAAAAGTTGTGCACAAATGGCAGGGAGATGGGTTTTGAAGGGCCCCACCATGGTCAGGCAGGCAGAGCTGCAGGCAGGGGTGGGATTCACTGATCTGCTGCTTTTTGGCTCCTGGCTCCTGTCGAACCCAAAAGAGCGGGCTCAGGACTCAGGACACAGGCAGCTGGTCTGGTCCAGCCCTGTGTACATCAGCTTCCAGGAACACTTTGCTGCTTTCTGTCTGCTGCTGGTGCCAGGACAAAGCACTGGGCATGACTTTCATCTTGGATTCTCCTGGTTCCGAGCCTTGGTGTTTCCTCTGGCTGTGGGCCACCCTTGAGCCTAGCAAGTGGACAGGGCACAGGAGATGAAGCTGTGGCCAAGTCAGAGGTTTTCCAATGTAAAAATGGCATACTATCATATTTTCCTCAGTTTTTATTTATGTATTTTGCAATGCACCTACTGGGTTCGTGGTGTTACGCTAATTCCTGCAGCTACAGGAAGATATTTAAAGGTTGAGAATTTGGTTAACTTTACCTGTCCATAGATTTCAGTGGACGTTGCCAATTCCCAAGAGATGTTAGCATAATCCAGACCTCTGCTACACCGGCTCAGAATTCTCCAAGAAGGCTGGAGAATTCCTGCAAGAGCTGCACTCAGGGCAGTCTGAATGGAGAGGATCATTGAGCTTCAAAACTCATATGGCCATTTATTTGAAAATGCGGTGTTTCTCAGCTCAGCAGCTTCGCTTTTCCGAAGTAGCAAATAGCAGAAAGAAGGTTTATCAGTGAGAAATCCAAGTTCAGGCAAAATCTCATTCAATTAGCATCAATCTCAGTGTGAAAAACTTCCTGAAACACGTGAAATGGAGCTAATAGAACATAAAAAACCCCCCACTGAACACATAAAGCAAATGAACTTTTCAGTGTATCTTGGAACTAGGTTCACCATTAATATTTATGTCATTAAATGGATGGCTATTTTCTTGGCAACATTTTGATCTTACTGCCTACTAGGATATTAGAGAGTTTGGCTCAATCTCATGGTCAGATTTTAGCCAGTTCTTGCTTTCACGGCGGCAGCATGATTTTGTACATGTCTGTTGAGAAAGAGAGCTTCATGATAGCCTCCAGGCATCAGAAAAGCTCCTTAATTGCTCTCCACAGAATCTGCTGACCAGAGAGAGTTCTTGTTATCTTTAAGCAGTCCTGTTTGTGTTGAAGGATCAAAATCACTCACAAAGAAAACAAAACCATCTCCCTTCTCCCCATCCCCACGATGTTTCCAATTATCCTAGATTGCTGTCTCTCTCATTGACTAGTAGGTCATCCAAAAAGCTAGGACGTATTATGGAAACAGCCTGTTAGACCCTTTCCTGGAGTGTCTCAGGGAATTTAGACTCCTCGCCCATGAGGACTGAAAAGTAGACCACGATAAGGGCTGGCTGTACACATAGCAGGGAAATGCTGCTCCTGCCACCCCTGAGGCTACTCCTGAGGCTAATCTGAGGCCACTCCCAAGTAGGCCACTCCTCTGGCCCCTGGAAACTGGCAGCAGACCAGGATCAGGACAAGGAGCTATCTCCACAGAGAGCAGAGAGATTGGTGATTCTCTGTGTGTGCTTCACAGGAGAACATAGGCCCTGCCTCAAAGCCTGCAGGAGGAGTGGCAAATTCCTTCTGGATGAGGGCTGAGGGCTGTGACTTGCAGGAAACACCCCGTGTCTCTATCTCCTAATGCATCAGAAACCAGCTGAAGATAAGAGATAAAGCGTTTGAACCCAACATTCATTGAAGTTTCTGTGGCTGCACCAAACCAAAAAATAAAAAAAAAAAAGCTCTGGGGCCTTCCCCAGCAGAACACAGTGAGGAGCAAGTGGTTTATCACAGATTAGAATCAGACCTCTCCCTCTAACCATAAGCCTTCACCACATCCTCTTATTTGCCACTGTTTGGCTGCACACTGACAAGCACTGAAAGGAAACCGTGGAAAGGGACGTGGTTATGCCACACCTGGTAAATGTCTGCAGGGGCAGGAACCCCTACAAATGTCACACAGACTTATAAATGCCTCTGAATGCACCATCATCCTGCTTGTGCTCATGTCTGGAAGGTCACGTGGCTCCTTCCAGCACACACTACTTTGTGTGTTTAAATGATATGCCATTGTAAATAAAATGCTACTTGAGTGCCTGTAAAAATGCAGAAGTCTTTCAGAACAAGCAAATCACCCCAACTTGTAATTTCATCGAAAACACTATAAAAATAGCCATACCTTTCATATCCCAAGGAGGAAAAGGTGATGGAGATTTATGCTTTTCCTTGAACGCACAGATTTATAACAGTGTGTAATGTACATTCATTTCATCCATATTTATAACTGCATTGATGCAGAGTCTGGTATCCATTACTTTAATCTATGTAACTTGATCATCAGAAATTTAAACCATAATTTTTAACACATATCACCAAGAATTTCAGTTTGATTCAAAAAAGAAGAGTATATTAAAATTCCAGCTGCAATTAGTTATTAAAACTGAACTTTTTTGCTTAAATTCATCTGTTTGTTCACATAGACTCTGTTCCATTCTGCCTCGTGCTGGGTATTTTACTTCAGGTTAATCCTACAAAAACTCACTACAAAATACCTTGAGGGTAGAAGAAAAAAAAAACAAACCACAGTTAAGGATCACATTTGGAAGAATTCCTGTAAATAAATCTTTTACATCTTGGCAAAGTGAAATCAGGAATTGAAGAGTCAGTGACAGCAGTAGCCTCTAGTCACTTAGAGTGAAGTGGAAAAAATAATTCCAGGCCAAGATCAAAGGCTCCAATTGACAGACAGCAGAAATTAAACCCAGATACCATTTCATAAACATGGAGCGATTGACGTTCACCACATGGTTATTGTCCAGCAATGGAAAATAAAACATCTGTACTTCTCAAGACGCTGAATGGATGACCCAGAACTGAAATTACTCAGTTGCCTGGTGCTAAGAAGGTGTTCCATTGTTTTCTTTTCCCACTTTGATTTCGTTCTTTCAGCACCATTTAAAGGTGGAATACCTGGATTGTTAGAAAATAGTACATTAAAATGAACATACATTCATTTTCTGACAGGAAAAGACCTTCTTTTTCCTCATTTTTGGGCCCATATTTTGCTATTCATACTGCAGGTGAACATCAATAATTCCACAAATTTCAGTGGGTTTAGTTTGAATAGCAAGTAACACAATCTTTCACAAAATTAGTGGGAAGAGGATGCTGTCTGTGATGTTGGAGGAGCAATATTTAAGTATATGCACTTCATGCTTTCTAAGGGAAGTAAATGGCATTTTTCGGAATGATTTTTCACATCTCCTTTTTTTCCCCCTCTGCCTTCCCCATCGTTTTTCTCATTTCAGAACCATTAATCTGTACAAAATAAAAAGAATGGACATGAGGAGACCATGTGGGAGCTTGCTGTTGAAACCTTTTGCCTTACAGGGACCATCAAGGTGATTTTTTCAGTGAAAGCTACAAATTATGAAAATGATCACTGAAAAGGACAAATCATTTGCCATTTAGGATGAACTTTCTAATTGAGAACATTGATTAGTTTTGTGTTACTATTCTTAGTCCTCACTCCATTGAGGAGTCATCCCTTGAATAAATGTCTACAAAATTTGTCTGAACAGTTAGCTGTTAAATTATATTCCTTAGGTAGGAAATTGTAGGAGAAAGACAAAGAACGTAGAATTTGTGACACATAGACTTCCAAAAAAAAAGAGTGCCCTGTTGCAAAACAGTGTTTTTGTTTGAATAACTCTATTGCTTTCTTTATAATAACCTCTATATTAAACTGTGGTACATGTGGAAATATCTTATTAAACCAGGAGCACAAGTGAAAGTTTTTCTAAGAGTTTTTCAGAGTTTGTTGCTGTAAAAAAAAAGATCTTGCCCACCATAACCAGAGCTAAAAAGTGTGTCCCACAGCCATGTTAGGCCTATTGTATGAGGGCTAAACTCAATCTGAAACACTGAAGAGGCACTGAAAATTAGAAGATAGAGAAAAAATCAGGCCTCCTCCATTCAAACTTCAAAGCATTTCCTCCACAGTTCATTAAATGTAGTTGCTGGCTGGATTCAGAGGTAGAGATGCTCAAAATAAGGTTTTACAAAAGTAATTTGTTCTGTTTCAGATTTCTCTTCAGCTGCAATGCAGTTGCCCTCCTCAACTGCAAATACAGAATGAAACATCAGCAAGGAAGAAAAAGACATGTCTCGTCACTTTGAGAAATGTGGGAGGTATGCTGGGCCTCTAAAAAGCTCTCATTTTCTGTTTGATTTGGACAAGTTCCAAGAAATTCAGCTACTCACCAGAAACCTATCTAAAGCTCAAACTCAACAATATTTAGCAGAACATCTCAAAACCACGGTGGCACCCATGAGTTCCCTCCATTGTTTCTCCTGGAAAGATCATGAAAACAGTCTCTTTTCCAGTGACAGACAAATCCCTTCGACAACAACAGTGAGAAATGCAGATAAAAAAGTGCCATGCTATTTTTTTTTCCCCTTACTATATCTTCCACTTGCTAGCAGCCCAGCAGCTTCCAGAGAGCGCCAAATGTTTTCTCTCTCAAGCTACCTTCTGTTGTATCCTACAGTATTGTGGCAGCCCACACAAACTAGATGTAGCAGAGGAACAAATAAATCACTTGCACATTTCGATACCTACAGAGACTTCATCTCAGGCATTGTTCTAGCAGTAGGCAGAGGTCCACATTTTCATTATGCTGTGAGGCAGTTCAGCCCTCCTGAGCCAGCACCCTTCAAGACTTGTTACCATAACAGCCGAATTTCTCCCCATTGAGCAACTCCCACCACCGAAAATATGCAAAGTGACAGCACTGCACCTCCACTGTGCTGTCTGCTCAAGAGGCTGATCCCTGTGTTGTCTGCACCTACATGGTGAAGTTAAGATGCAGCTGCTGGGCTTTTTTCAAAGACATCCGCATTTTTCTGCTGGTGAGACGAGCAGTGATTTTCTGTCAGTCATCGTGTTTCCCACAGCTGCCATCACACCACTTGAAAACAGACCCCAGGTGACCTGAATCCCAGATCCCCTCAGCCCAGGCAATATGTGAGTTGCCATATGTCGCTGTGGGTAATAGCTGACGCTGAACAGGTGTATGTCATCACAGCAGACCATCTGGAGGGCAGAAGATATTAAAAAAAAAAAAAGAAATAAAGGTACATTTCCAATGTACACATCTTTTGGGTGACTTTTTCAAGCAAAGCTGGGCATACAATGTCTGCCTTTTTTGTTTTCTTTCAATGACATTATTTAAAATGAAAGAAGCCAATGACATATGTTTTACTCAACCTGATTCTGCTTTTGTCTAGCAGTGGTCCACCTTGAAACTTGATTAATAACCATTCAAAAAACCCACAAAGATTGCATTAGGGTTCATTGCTTTAGACTCTTTCCATTAACCTCAGCAGTGGAGAGCAGGGTGCCACAAAAATGTTGTACATAAAGCAGAAGTTGACCAGGCAGAAGCCAAGCTGAGGAGACCTCCTGAAATATCACCCAACCACTCCTGTTTAAGTTTGATTAGTGGGAATGGGCTGAGAAAGCTGTTGAAAATATTCTGGTCATCCCACTTGCCTCTGTGAGCTGAGCCAAAGCAATGGCATCTGTTCCCTGATAAGAAGTTTGGAATTTTGAATGGTTCTTCAATGTCACATCGGGGAATCTGAATCCAGAAGCTCAAGATTATGTAAGAGTTGTATGGTCCGGTTTGGTTTTGTATTGTTTTGGTTTGTATTGGGGTTTTTTTCCCCTTTTTTTTTCTCCTATAGACAGAAATCTAACATCAACAAGGTGGGGGCACTTCACAGAACATTCCTTTTTTACAAGAATTCTGAAGTAAAATGTAAATCCTCTCTGAGTCTGGCAAATGATGTAAAAGGAAAACGGGTAGTGACAGGCTTTGATTTGACAACACAAACCTGAGCATGGAATTTGTAGGACTCACCACTGCCAACATCTCAGGTTCTGTGACATAAACCTGCAGTCTCTCCAAAGCCTTGGACGTTCAGGTTCAGCATCCTGGCTGAGGCTGTGCTATAAAATTTGGATATATCCAGAAACTTCCCAAATATTATTTTTTATCCAAGTCTAATTTAGGCTCCATGCATAGCAGCATTACAGTTTCTTAAAAATAAATCATTTGTACAAATAAAAGCTGGGTGGCACTATTTATGTATAGTTTTAAACTTCAGGATAACTGACACATTTTTTACCACCTTAGAATAATTTAGTTGTGAGTTACAGGGTTCTAACTGTTTAGGGATTTTTTTTTTGGGGGGGGGGGGGTTTGGGGTTGTTTGGGGATTTTTTTTACATATAGCCCAAACAATAGCCATTAATTGCCTTTCATGCTTGTTTCTATCTCATTCAAATGGCTTTTTTGCAGCAGTTTACAGTGTCAATGAATTTTATGTTCTAATTATTAAACCTCTGTTAATTCTTGATCCAAGGATTGCAAGAGTCAGTGGAAACCAGTCGATTTCCTTTCAGAAACTTCATTGCCCCTTAAGAGTTTTAGAAATCAATATCATTTTCTAACTTAATACTTCGTATTCATAAATGATAATAATGTGTAATATTTAAGGTAGTCTTTTGTTTTAAACAAAGGAGAACATAATACCTCTGAATCTCATAATCAAGCGATTTCACTCATTTTCTTATTACCATGGTTTCCAGATGAACGAGATATACAAAGTGTGGCTCCAGATCTTACGAGCAAAAGAATGAATTCCTGGTGCAACTCCACTGAATTTAACAGAGTTTACATCAGGGAGTAATTTTGCCCAGCAGGATTAGGCAAGTCATTTACATAAAATTGGTACTGTACATCATGTGTTGAGTTGATGAATTTGCTGAGAGATTGACTTTATAACAGTGGGCTTGTATCACATGTTATAATTATTTGTATCATCCTTGGCTTCTTATTGTGATGTACATTACACATCCCAAAGGAGCCAGATAAAGGACATGCAATTCGACAACTGCTGCTGAAACACACAGCAGCTGGAGAAACAACACATAGACTTTCCTCTTTGGAGATTGCAAATATATCCAGAAGTATTAATTTTACAAGAGAGGAAATTAGGTGAGTGAGTGGCTTGACTGAAAAGCACACTTAATCTCTTGTCCTCTTGGTTTGTGTTGCTTGACATTTTTTCATGTAATTTAAATTATTTGGATATTTGACAATAGCACAGGGCATCTTGAACTCTAGGTCAAGTAATGCTTTCATGTTTCTCAGAAACTTAAATAAAATTAAGTCTACTTTTACAAGGGACTGTTTTTGATGATTTTATCACAGATGTATGGATCCATGTGTTTGTCCTAAAATGCAGAAAGAAGCAAAAAAACCTGAAATGTGAAATTAGTACCAGCTGAAGGGAGAAAATACTTGTAGAAAAGAGCAGTTACCATCACTCCACACACAGAAGAGTCTCAGAAGACAGTGGATGGCATGTAGAGGAAACCAGCCTGGATAAATGTGCAGCTGAGAAAAACAGGTCCCACTGTCTGGAAGAGCAAATCTGCCAGTTTGACCTTCCTGCATTTCTAAATTGGTCTTTGCACAGCATTAGGAGGAGATTGATGAGTAAAATCTGGAAGGTGGGAAAGGAATGGAAGGAAGGAAGGGAGGGAGGAAGAGAGGAAGGAAGAGAGGAAGGAAGGAAGGAAGGAAGGAA
>VWZW01005109.1:0-23697 GCA_013397115.1 Edolisoma coerulescens | reverse complement strand
AAGGAAGGAAGGAAGGAAGGAATAGACAGGAGGACCTGAGCTTGACTCACATCAAATAGCCAAGGAAGTGCAATGGGTCTCTAACCATCATCCACTTGAATACCCAAGTTCACTAAGAAGTTTACAGCACTTTTTCTTCCTACTGACTTCCAAAAACAGTGTGGTTCAAGCCATTTCTTTGTCCAGGACATCATACCATCAGCTCACACGCACAGCTCTGGGATCAGAGGGATCAAATTTCCTTATAAACCTCCAGGGTCATTTGGCTCTGAACTCCAAGGAGACAACTCATCAGCTGAGCAGCTGCCTCAGGGGCTCCAAGAAAGATTTTTTTGTTGTACCTACAAGGAGAGACTTCCCTGCCAGGGAGAATCCTGTCTTGGAGGTCCCCAGGGAGTTACCTTTTGCCTTTTCCCATATGCCTGTTGTTTTGACAGGTGAATCTTCTGTCAAAGTGTTCCCAAGTTAGACTTTGCACCAGCTTGGGATGTTACCCTTGCTGATTTGACTGTTCCAACGCAAAATAACTAAATATATATGCACATGTATAGGTGGCACAGCCTGTGTTTCATCCAGTCTGTTTCCAGAGTAACCTTCTAAGCGTAGGACAAGAGAGTGCTGAGCTACTGATGAAAAACGCTGATTTCTCAACCTCAAGACTACAATTATAGCAACAAATCCAACCAAGAATAATCAATTTTGTTCCCACTACAATCTATTCCATGTAGTAGCACTTCAGAGTTTGTAATAGGTGATCTGGATGCTCCATTTCTGTGTGAAGCGTGCTTCCCATACAGTGCTTTGTAGCTATTCAGGGCAAGCAGGCATTGATGCACTGTGCCACTGAATACTTCCAAAAATAGACTGTAGGTACTGCAAAGTAACTGCTTTCTTTTGAAAAATGCTGTGACCTCCACATGATCACAACACGTCCAAAGCAAAATGGATCTGGGCATTTCGCTGTTAAAACTGCAAGCAGCACTTACGGGAGGGTAGCTGGGTAATTCAAATCAGTATTTTTAGGCTCTGACTTCTTTCATTGTCTCTAAATCCAGAAGAGAGCAACAGCCACCTAAAGACAAGTGAGCTTTTTTCACATCTGCATGTGAGACACTGCCTTGTAGCTAATCAATACATGGAAGCAGCTTCAGATGTACTGCGAAATAAATGGGCTTCAGTTGGAAGAATAATGGTAGACGAGCTCAATAAATCTTCAGCAATCTGGATGTCCATATATGAAGGCAAAAGACACATTTAAATGGAACAAAAACAAACACCAAAAAAAAAAAAGGAGCAATCACAGACAGTGTAGTATGATGTCACATGGAGATTTTTGAACAGTTGTTGCATGGCCAGTTTTACATTTTATTTCACCTGTAAAGATTAAAAAAAAAAAAAAGTGTATATTCCCCATCATAAACACCCTCCAGATACTGCTGAGGTTAACAAGGGCCACATGAGCATGTATAATGGTAGAGGGACCTCTTTGTCAGCCACTGAACATTCAAGAATTAGGCATCTTAATGTCAAAAAGACAGACCCATATTGGTTAAATATCACCAGCACTGATAACTTTGGAAAACTTTTACTGACGGATGTGAATGCAGAGAACAGCCTTTGACTCAATGACTCTTTGTCACGGTTTGACTCATGAGAGGTCCGACCTCTCATTCTCAGGTGAGCTGGGGGTGTAGGAATGAGAGTTTTCTCTCTGGAGTCTCCTTTGGGCTGTGACAGAACTGAGCTCCAAGAAGACTCAAATGCACAAATGCCTTTTTCTGATAATCTGGCTGCACAGTGGACAAGCACTTGAGTCTTGGGCAGACACGTCAGATTAGGGGGGATGATGGGTATGACACACGCTGGAACAGCTTTGGAACCTGTGGTGGTGATTGCAGATGATGATTTGATGTTGGCATTCTTCAGAAATCCATAAGGAGACATTCAAAGTCGAGCTGCATTGGTATGGATTCTCAGTACTGAGCATTTTGCAGAGTAGAACAGCTGCTGGTATCCAGCATCCATCATGTTTATGGTAACATTTAATTGTGTGATAAGATGCATGAAATAATATATCCTAAAAGCACGGTCCTCCCTTCCCGCTTTCTCCATCTTAAAACTGAGCCTCTGAGACCTTTGACAATATGTCTAATTTCCTTTTGTTGCATAATCAAGCCCTGGAAAGAATGAGATCAATCTTTGGCAATTGCTGTGAAACCCTTCATGCTGTCACCTACCCAACTGGAAAACCAGGTAGAGAAGAACAGTCTAGCAAAGAGTCAGAACCACAGGATCACAGGGTGGTTGGATTTGAAGGCATCTGTGAACACTGTTCAGCCAACCCTCTTCTCAAAGCAGGGCTGAGCAGAGAAGGTTTCTTAGGACTTCTCCGGTTCAGTTTGGAATGTTTCCAGGGACGAAGACTCTCTGGGCAACCTGCTCCAGTGTTCCACCGCTCTTCCAGTAAAAAAGTTTTTTTATGACATCTGAATGGAATTTCCTGTGTTTCAATTTGCGTCTGTTGCCCCTTGCCCTTTCCTGAGGGGCCATGAGAATGGGCTGGCTCTGTCTTCTTTACAGACTCTGGCCAGTGATTTATGCACATTTATAATACCCCCACTGACCTTCTTTTCTCCAGGCTGAACAGTTCCAGCTCTCTCAGCCTCTCCCCACACTGACAGATGCTCCAGCGTTGTAATCTCCACTAATTGCCAGTGCTGGACTCCCTTCAGCACGTGTGTGTTTTTCTTGGCAGGTGGAACCCACCACCAGACTTGCTCCACTAAATCAATATCTTGCACTGAGGAGCCCAACACTCCAGGTGTGTGTCCCTTGGGTTGAGTAGAGGAAAAGGATCCCCTCCCTCGACCTGCTGGCTAAAGCAGCTCAGGATCCCACTGGCCATCCTTGCCACACGAGCACATTTCTGGCCCACAGTCAGCTCGGCATCCACCAGGACTTCCAGATCCTTCTCTGACAAGCTGGTTTTCAGCCAGCTGGCCCTGGGCATGCAAAGAGACCATTCCTGCCCAAGAGGAGGAATTGCTTCTTCCATTTGCTGCATGTGGTGGTGTCCCTGACAGCCCTTTTCTCCAGCCTTTTGAGGTTCCCCGAGTGTCAGCTTACCCACCTGGTCCATCATCCACTCCTCTCAGTTTAGTGTCCTTTGTGAGCAGGACGAGAGACCCCTCAGTCCCACCATCCAGGTTATTAATTAAGATGTTATGCAGTGTAACTACATGACTGCAATGTAAACTACTGGTGGCTGGTCTCCAGCTGGATTTTGTGCCATTGACCAAAGCCCTCTCAGACAGCATTCAGTCCACCTCACTGGCCACTTTTCTAGCCTCTACTTGATGAATTTGTCCATGAGGATGTTATGGGAGGCAGTGCTAGAAGTCTTATAAAAGATAAAAAACATCCACTGCTCTCCACTGCGCTGAGCCAGTAATTTCTTTGCATGGTGGCCAGGCATCACAAATCTTTGCTGCGTGTTCATGATCTCCTTCTTGTCCTATGTGTGTTTGGAAGCAGTCTCCAGGAGGAGTTTCTCCATTGCTCTCCCAGGGTTTGAGCTGAGGCTGTTTCACCTGCCATATCCTCCTTCTTGCCCTTCTTGAAGACAGGAGTGAGACACTGCCTTTCTTGCAGTCCTCAGGAATTTGTCTTGATCTCCACAGCCTTTCAGAGATAATCATGGATGGCCACACAGTGACACTGGTCTGCTCCCTCAGCAGTTCTCACATGAGGCCCCTCATTTTCCATCTTTTTAAATGTTCTCCAACGTGATCCTCTTCCCCTAAGGATAAGAGTTGACTGCTCCAGAGTGTCTCACTGGAAAGATCAGGTGTGATGGTTAAAGTGAGCTTTCTTCAGCATTATAGGTGAAAAGGAGGAGCAGATACATTATTTCATAGAAATGGAAATATTTCCTCCAAGGCCTCTTTTAACGGCATTTGTATAGTGGTTTAGGGCTTTCCAGACTTTAATGGCAAGAAATGGCAAGAATGTTATACTATATACCTGCTGTGGTCACACTTTTGGCCTAGTGTGGGCTAAAAAATAGCTCCCCAAAAGAGCAATATCCAAAGCAGCAGAAGAAGATTGAGCAGGCTTTGATGCCTAGCTACTGATGGACAGAAGTTCTGAAAATCACTCTAACTGAATGTCCTCCCACTTATAATACAAGAAGCCAAATTTAACTCTTAGTTATTAGTTACCTTTCTTTTTCAAGCTTGACTATGTGAATCAATGTCATAAAATTGTGGTGTAAAATAATCAGCTAAACATTCCACATCTAAGCTGTAAGTAACACAGCAATAAAATAAGATCCTATTTTATGATTATGAAATCTGTATGCTAAGCTGCCTGATTGAAACATCAGCAATGATTCAGGCTGGAGGAGTTCTGTTCCCTTGATCATGTTGGTACACAGAAAGTTAATGTCCACAGGTTGAAGCTTTTCTTTGTTGATTCTCTTGAAAGGCTTTTTCCAGAATTCACCTTAATTCTGAATTTGGGATTGAGAGACCTATGTCAACATTTCACCAGTTGTTAGCCACTGCAAAGAGTAAGAAGTCTGTGGCTAACAATTTTTCACTGCAAAGCTGTTACAGGCTGCTAAAAATCAAAAATCTTGTGAATAGGATAAAGAGAAATACTGTACCACTTGTGACTGCTTAAGCACTTGTGAATTCTGCATAGTCCAGCATCCAAGAGAGTTGGACATGGCTAATGCAATGTAACAGCAGAGTTATGTTGTGTGCTCAGTAGCTGTGCACTGAAGAAAACAGCTTGCTGCATCATCAGAAGCACCCTTGATGGGATGTCCTAGACATGCTACCTGTTAGGTTGATGTATTGATGAAAGCTGTTGGTTTTGCAATTATAATGGAGCTGCTGCCAAGCCCAGGAATTTCACTTGGCTGATTGATCCTGAGGCGTAGAGAACTTTTTGGCGCAAGCAACTTAAGTTGAATGCCTGAGCTCCAGAAAATACTCCAGTCATTATCCCTGTTCTGCCAAAATACAAACAAGCCCTCTCTCAGTCGCATTGGAGGAGACATCACTTGGGTTCCCAAAGTCACGGCAACAACACTCTGAAATGTACAACATCCTGCTTTTTGGAGTGAGCTGCAGCTCCCTGCTCTAACGAGACAGCAGGGCCGGGACAGGTCAGACAGCACAGGACACCAGGGATCCTGATTTGTATTTCATTCCCACATCTAATGGCCCATCCTGCCTCACCCACTTTCTTGTGATTTCTCAGGTTATTTCCACGCACAGCCTCTGGTCTCTTTCACACTCTCTTGCTGAGTGTCAGATGCTCTGTTAAGCCCTGCTGGGTTTGAACCCATCGCCAGGGACATGGTGCATTTGCAAATCTTCTCACAGCCTCTGTCTGTCCTGAAACCGCAAGGAGCCAACAGGGTAAGCTATGCCCCATCGTTCTTTTGAAGTTGCTGATGATGGGCATTCTTTCTTAGTGATTCCTTTATCATATTGGATAGAGCCTACTGTGATGCAGCTGTGCCCTGAAATCCACGTGTTAACGAGAAAGCGTATTCTTCAGTATCAGCTCGGTGCACACTCAAGACACTGCTGATACAGACAGCGATAGGGGAGGGTTGTTTGGCAGTGTTAATGCATCTGCTGGAGCAGGAATGCCATGCAAGAAGAAAAGAGCTCAGTTATTCAGAGTGGGGAGAAAATGTTGGAGCAGATAAATGATGAGATGGCATCTGTGTGGAAGCAGATGAAGATGGGAGAACCCAAGAGGATAATTAATGTGCTGAAACAGGAGCCAGATGTCAATAGATTCGGCTTTCCTGGTCATTTGAATGCTGATTCTGTAGTCTGTGTTGATGGGAAAGACTTGTTAGGCAGCCTGTTTGTGGAGTTCAGGATTGCCCATCTTAATCGCTTGTTAGGGGTATTTGACACTTTCCACTGCAGGTACTGTCAGCCAAAGGAAAAATAAAATTTGAGGAACCGGTTTGAACAAGCCAAAGTTGCAGTTTTATTCCCAGAAAACCCTTCTTCTGCTATTCCTACCTGAAGTGAAACAATCTGCCCAAAACCTCTAGATCTCCTGTTTTGAAGCAAAAAGGTGCAGCAGGAGCCCCACGGGGGTGTGTAGAGCTCTGCTCCTCACTCCTGCTGCCCCTGGCACACGAAGGAAGGAAGAAAGGAATGAAGGCAGGAAGGCTGTCATCTGGCTCCTGCTGGGCCTGATTGGTGCCCACTGGAGCCAGTGGTTTTGTGTCAGATGAAAGGCACAGGAGTGCATGTGAGGATTTACTCACATGCACCCTGGGGCAGGCAGAGCCAGTCCAGCCCTGGCTGCTGAAAAGGGCTCTGTCCAGCTACTGCGTTTTCTCATGGCAAAACCAACCTTAAGCTCTCCAGAAGGCCGGCCTGGGGGGCAGGAAAGGGTGTCTGCCTTCTGTGGCACTCAGGAGCTCTGTCCTGTCCATGCAGGGAGGCAGATCAACATCGAAGTGAAGGAGGTCCTTCACAGGCAGCAGCTCCCAAGGATGGTGAGAAAGCTTCTTGTTTGCCATTCCTACAGGATCCTTGTGCTTCTCTGACAGTAACATTGGCAATTATTAAATATCCCATTTATAAATAGGGTGCCACCCAACCTCCCTGATAGGACAGAGCAGGTGCAAGGACTGCCGTTCCAGACTCTGGGCCTCGCTTCCGTAGTCAAAAGACAAACAAGGCAAAGTCACAACTTTTGCACCAACTGGGCATCCAGCAGTTTTGTAAAAATAAGTAGTGTGTGTGCATTTTCAAGGAGAATGGGCATGTATTTTAGGACAAATGGCTTTTAAAGAAGCATAAAAACACATGGAAGGTACTTCTGCTCATTTATGCCCTGCAGTGAGTTGTTTCACTTGCCTCTCTCCCTCTTCACTCTGCAGAGGGTGCATGTTCAAAACATTTTGCTGCCGACCCTGGAAGTCAAACCATGCAGGGGCAAGATACTTTATCACTTACATTTTTTTCAGAAAGACCAGGGGACAAACTCTTTTTTCAAATGTAGTGGTATGGATTTGGACCACCAAAGACCCTGGTGATCCTGGTTTAATCCGAATTTGGACTTGGTAGTCCAAATAGAATAAGATGTACCTAGCAGGAGGGGTTTTATGGCTCCTGCCCTTGACTGATGTAAATCAGAGTAGCTCCACAGAAGCTGGTGGAGGATTTTTACATTTGCTGAAGGTCTGGCCATGCAAGCTAGCAGTTTGTTGTCCAGTTTGCATTGATGTTTGCTTTGGCCTTGCTGTGGGACAAGGATACCTACAGCTGCTGCTTCCTTGTGCAAGCTGAAGCAGGTCACAGTCCTGTGGCTCCCCCACCTTCCACAGCAGCCTGGGCCACAGCAGTACAATGCACGTGAGGGAAACTGGAAAACAGACAAGGATCTCAACCAGCCTTAACTGGAGCAGTGCTGACTTCAGGGCAGCTGGGGGAGGATCTATGCCCTTCAAGAATCAGATTTGACTGTTGGCTGAATGCTCCTATATCAACAAAGAATGACTCCCAGCTGGGGTACTCTTCACATATTTCTGCCCAGTCAGGCCAGGGAGGGTGACTTTTCTGGTGGAGTTGCTCAAGATGAGTGCTTGGGAGCAAGGAGAGATTTTCACTTCTGTTGGACTGGAAGTGCACAGCTAGGGATGCACACTGCAAATAAGCAGTGAGAGGCCAACACAGGTGAGCTGTAGGCAGAAAATATCTTTGCAAAGACTTGAAAGAACTGGAAGAGGCAATTCCCAACAGTTCCTTAAAAGTCTGTCAGAATTATGTAGGAATGATTGGTCCCATCCAATTTTTTCAAAAGTTTGAGCGGGAGTGAATATTAATGAAGTGCAGAACAGTGTTTTCAAATACACTGAAATTTATCTTCTCTTAGGAAAAGGAACTGTGTAATCAGCCCTGCTAAAAAGGTGTAGCTCTGTGTGAACGTGAGACCACGTGCTATTTAAACATTCAGAGACGCATTTATTTAAAATGTGTGTGGCATCATCTGTTGACATATTATTCAACTATTCCTTGATTAGCATCATCTGCACAGCCTTCACCCACTCTCACGCAGGTCACAGGCAGGACTACAAAAAGGGGATTACATCTGTGTGAAATAAGAGAAGGATCTGAAGCACTGCAGCTTGGGCCTGTTAGCCAAGCACAGCTCACATCTCACTGCAGCAGAGAGATCTTGCACCACACGGCTTCCCACTGGCATTTTGACTCTTTATGGAGTGCCAAGGGATAGACAATACCCCCTTGTTGCAGCCTGCAGCAGCTCTTGGTGCTTCAGAAGAAGGTGTGGCCCTCCCACAACAAGTCAAGCCTGCAGTTTATAAGGACTTCCAAGAAAGCGCCCGGAGTTGTACAATTAACGAGAAATTACTCCCGAAGGAATTCTGTTCCTCATCTCAGCTGGTGTTCAACTTATCTGCGGAGAATACACACACTCAGCCTATATTCCTTTTATCTTGGCTTCGTTTTACAGTAATTAAAATCCTCAGCCAGCCTGAAGAGCTGTATATATTTATTTTTGGTCTCCGTGAGACTGGAACACAGACCTGCTGTGTGAGCCCTGGGAAGGAGTTCAGCTCTGTGTGTGCCTTGGTTTCCCTCCTGACTCCTGGTCTGCCTTGTTCATGGCGAGCCAGCCTGATGTCCCCACTGTGTGCACACCCTGCCCTAGAGCAGCAGGACCTCAAAGCTGCCCGGGTCCTACAGGCCGCACCAGAACACGGATTTCTAATTATTACTGAGAAGATTAATGTGCTGAGAGTGTTCTTCGGTCTCAGCGTGCATAGCTTTGGGACCACTCGCTAGTCCCCGAGGTAATATTAATTTTAAAAAATCTTAACGTGCAGCTCTGTTGGCACTAGTGATTTTATCACGAGTCTCCTGATATTTGGTGTTTCTTGTCAAGGTCCACTTCCTGGAAACCTGAGCATCTTGGCTTGCATTTTGAAACAGGCAAGTTTTTAGCACCTTCTGTAACAGTGAGGCTGGGAAACATTCCCCAAGTATGCTCTGGAGGCAGAGAAAGGCAAATAAAAAGGCCTTAAAATGTGTTAATTAAAAAGAAAAACGAGGATTCCGCAAGAACTCTTCCTCCCCCCATGATTTGTGTGTCTTGCATTGCTTGCAAAGTGCAAAACTACATGTCTTGGAATGGGATAGGAACTTCCCATTGGTTCTGAGGGAAGAAAAGATATAAGTAAACTGATTTTAATATCACAGCTATGGCTAGGTTGTCACGGTCCCTCTAACTGTATCCCTTTTGTTAAACTTTTTGTCCTGGATTATTTTTAACAGCCTCAGATTTCATTGTCTTCTCCCTTAGAGTCCTCTTTCTTAATATCCTTGGGGTTTACTTTTTCTTCGCCATGTCTGCTCTCCCTTGCTTTCATTTGTTCTTCAGTTTTGATGAGTTGGTACAGGTTGAATTTACATCAAGGAAAAGCATGAAAGGCATGAAATAGACATTAGTGGTACAGAGGGAGAGAAGATTTCTGTTTCTGTTCTCCACTGTGATCCAAAAAGAGCCTGGAACAGTTAAGAAAGTGTCCTGGACTTATTTATGCTCTGCTCTAAGTGTCACTGTTCAAAGTTTTCCCATTAGTGGAAGGGAGATGTTCCCCAGGCCACCGTGCTGTTTTAGCAACTAATCTATTTCAATGCTTCTTACGTAGACAGGCCAACAAATTTCCAAACAACCAGAGAGCTTTGGCAAATAATGCTGAAAGCAGAGTATTGGACTCACACAAAGCAGCCTGTGTTACTCCAGTACCTTCTTTCAGGGCTGGACTCTAATAATCAGGTCAACTGACTTAATAAGACAGCTGCTTGCCAAAGAGCAAAATCCTTTCTGGGGGGAGAGGAGAGCCTTGATGGGGACCTGAAGAGGGCAAAGCTCTCCAAGGGGGCTGGGGGTGATGCTTGGTGCTGAGTGGCCTCTTTCACCAGAGGGCTTTGACGTGCTTTAAGGAGGCAGTGAGGATGACTTGTGTTTTACAGGGAGGAAACTGAGGCACAGAGAAGCATCTCACTTCTCTCAGGGTGCCTGCAGTCCCACCCTGCTGCTGCTCACTCCACCAGCAGTGCAGAGGGGTGGGATTGTCTGGTGGGCTGCCAGCGCTGTGTGATCAGGGGTGTGGCGAAGAGCAGAGGGAAGGAAGGGAAAGGGAAAGAGGGGAAGGGGAACAGTCACAAAGGGTGAAGCCAGAAGAAGTGGGTGGCATGCTGAGATGTGTCTGGGTGGCCTCACAAGCCAAGCTGGGCAGTAGCTGAGGTAGGAGAGAGAGTGGGAGCAGCATCATGCAGAGAGCCAGTCTTTTTCCTCATCCAGTCGAGCAAGTTTCACTGGTGGTTGCAAATGTTTCAACAAGCACTGATGCTCTGTGGAAACCCTTCAATCTATTGACATGAGGGTCTGTTTTCTTACTCTCAAACCATGTCTTTGGAGAAACAAAACTTCTGTGTTTGGTATTTTTGGTAGTATGTGATTTATTTCCCATTAACTTTGCTAACATTTTTCTTGTTTCTTTTCTTTTTTCTTTTCTTTTCTTTCTTTTCTTTTCTTTTCTTTTCTTTTCTTTTCTTTTCTTTTCTTTTCTTTTCTTTTCTTTTCTTTTCTTTTCTTTTCTTTTCTTTTTTCTTTTCTTTTTTCTTTTCTTTTTTTTTTCTGTTTTCTCTGTCTCCTGCCAGACCTTTCAAAGGGAACGCAAGCATGCATTTAGCTTCTCGTTCCTCTGCTCTAGATAACTTGTCATTTCAGCCTGTCTGGAAATTTGGAATCCCTTATGCTTGGAACCTTATCATAGACGTTTCCGCTGCAGGAAGAGTGATCAGACCAACAATAGCATCTTGAATTCGAGGCAGAGGAAATGGATGACTGCACAACTTGGTTTTGATGTTGTACTCGGCACTCAGTGTGCTGATCCTCATCTGATTCTGCACTTCTGTCATGTCCTTGGACGAGAACCACGAGCTGCAAAGAGAAGTTCGCATCACGTGTTGTGCTGCCTGCTCCTCCCTCAGACCTCTGAGAAAGGTGCATGTTCTAGGTTCCTTCCTGCAGGAAAGAGGCAGGGCTTTCATTTGGAAGTACTGCTTTCACAACTGTCAATCAATCCTTTCTTGAGACAGAACAGCCACCAGAGCAGTTTTCCTTCTGGCTTGTGGCTGATTCTGAGCTTGAAGTGATCAAGCCAATCCTCAGCAAGTGCAGGGTCATCAGCAGTCACAAACGAACAGCGTGGCTGAGTGGGAGATGTTTGCTTGAGTTATGAAACGTGTTGGAGTGACAGTACACACCAGGGATTTGTTCATTTTAGCAAACCTGGCAGAACCTTCCTGTGACCTAAATAGAATACCTTGCTCTACATAAAGCATGCATCAGGGTATTTCCTGATTTATTCATGAAAGGTTTGCTTTACAAAGGCATTTGGAGCTGTGTAATCTCAGAATACACGATACATGTAGCTGGCTGCTCAGCTGGCATTTGCACAAATTGCTTTGATATATGGCTGTAATGTATGAAGGCACAGTGAGGCCAATTTAAATACTTGATACTGGAGTAAACTGGTTAAAAGAGTAAATTAGATCTAACCTAGAGATTTTCTTGCTGCTGCATGGAGAAGGTTGCTGTCCAGAATGAATAATTGATAAAGGGATGGGAGACTACACTCTAGTAAGCAATAAAATCCTCCAATATTAAGTGGGCAGGGTTAAGGGCAGATCCATGAGGGGTGTGCACTGGTTTTGCATCTTTCACATTAAGAGCCCTTTTCTGATTTACATCAGATGGAGCTCCATCACACTGTGTTAACCAGATCAATAACTGAAGATCTCTGCTGCCTTCCACTTGGGACACTTTGTGCTTTCTGTTGCTCTTTCCCACTGGCAGAAAATAAAGTCTAAGGTAACACTTCATCAAGTCTGCGAATTCATCAGGGAATTTCCAATGTATATCTTTAATGATTTTTATAGATATTATTTGTACGTGTTTCCTGCTGCAATATAGTCAGCAGCAAGGTAGATGGGGATGGTTGCTCACAAGCAAGCCTTGTTTTGGAGCTTTGGAAGAAATTTGGGTTAATTTACAATAGAATGAAAGTGACATTTGTAAAGACGGTAAGAGGGGAATGCCAGAATCCGTTACACTGATGATCCCACGAATGCACTGGCATTCTCCATTGGTGAGTTAATGTTCAAATCCTATCAGTGTTACTTGCTAAACTTATTGCAACTTAATGGCAGACTTCCAGATTTTTATCATGCCAAACATTTGATAATAGATGGGTCTGCACAAATTTTTTGGGAAAAATTTTCTCTTTTTATGGATCGCTGCCATAAAAAAGGTAAAAATGTGATTCATTTGAGTCCCGTGGAATGAACTTTCTCAATTCTCAGTCTCATGATCTTTTGTTTAAGAAAAGACTTTGTCTTGTGTGGCTTTGGAATAAGGTGAAAAAAGACTTTTCTGATTACTGTGTTTCTTTAAAAAAAACCCCAAACTCTTTCCTAGGAGGTTTTGTGATTGAGAAGTGATTTAAAATTAGTACAAATCAACTGCATTTGTCAGTGTTCACCCAGTAAACACAAGGGGCAGCAGAAACCTCAGTTGTCCATCCTCCAGACTGTAGAAAAATAATTTTTTAAAGCTTGGCTACTGACACCATTGGCTGCCCAGAACAATAGGGAACTGACAGACTGATTCTGTACTTCATATCTTTTCATATGACATACTTTATAATATCAAGTGATGTTTCATCTGTATGCACAGAAGACATCAAATAAAGCACAATTCTTTCCATATTTTTGCTTTTAATTTTGTCAGCTCCAAGCAGTAAGCAATTTGAGGTCTTTCTTCTTCTCTCTTTCTCTCCCCCCTCTCCCCTCCCTTTCTACATTCTTGACTGGAAGGGATCTGTTTCTCCCCTGGCTCTGTAAATCTGGGAATTTTAGAGTTAATCAGGACCTGAAAGGAGCAGGATGACATGAGGTTTGCATTAAAGAGTGGTATGTGGACAAGTGGCAAAGGCATGGATTTTGTGGTAATAAAAACACACTGGGTGATATTTTTGTCAGAGGGCCTCACTTCACTGCCTCCAAAATGCAAAAGCATCAGGAAATCAGATTGCTGTCTCTGAACCATGATTGCAGAAGCAGATCAGTGTGCACCTTACTCCCAGCTCACTGAATCAAGCTTAGCTTTCTTCTGGCACACCAAAAACTGTCCACGTGCAATGCTGGTGGTGAAAAACTGGGGTTCAGCCTTGCTCCTGGATTAGCAGGACACCCCTAAACACAAGCCAAACTTTCCACCAGAGGAAGCCATCTGTCTTGCCAATGGTTTGGCTTGCCAAAACAAAGAAAAAATGATGATTCTGCATCATGGGAAGATTTTGTTTTCCCTGTGTGTAAAAACTGCTGTTGTTGTTGTTTACTTGGATCCCATCATTTAAAATTCACTGAAATCTCGAAAAACTCTTCAGACTGAAGCATTTGTCAGCACAAACCTGTGTGTCTGCTGACTCTAGTGGTGGCTGGACAAGCGTATGAAGATCCTGAAGTTCTGGCTGCACCTTTTCAAAGTCAGAAGGTTTTGCTGCAGCTCTCTCGGCCGACCTCCCTTGTAACACGTGGCTCATGTGCAGCATTACTTGCTCATGGTAGGGGTAGGGACTGCCTGACTTCCCTTGTGTTCCTTTGCCCCATGTCCCAGCCTTCTGCAGTGGGAAAAGACCGTCTCTTTGACCCATCCATCCAATTAAAGCCAGTTGTTGACAGTAGCCTTTCTCTTCTTCTTTTTTTTGAGACAATGTGATTTTATCACACTGCCTCTGAACTACGCTCCCCTTGTCTGAAGCTGGAACTGGATGCAGAAGAGTCAAAGAGTGAGAGATGAGTAGAAGAGAGACAGTGTAATGACAGAATGTTTCACATGCCTTTGAATTTCTAAGGGGATTAGGCACTCCCCTGGTGCTTTGACATGGAGCCTATGGCAGCTGCTTTGGCAAAGCCTGCCAGCAGTTACACAAATATGTTATTTTCCCCTCATTTTCCCAAGGTGCAGAGGACACAACAACTTCTGTTACAGAGCAGCAACAAAGAGCATTTGGAGCTGTCAGAGTCTGTGTGCTCGTGTTCCTCTGCGTGCAGGACCACCTCTGAGAACCTGTGCACCCATTTATGTTGTAGTCAGATACCGCCAATTATGTTGTTGAAGTGTAATCCTGCAATGCACATGGAAATAAGTGCCAGAGCCATACAAGTCAGCCTTCACCCCCAGCCTCCACACCTTCTGAAAGAGCTTCTCTGGGTCGAACCTTTTCCCAAGCATCAGCTGAAACAAAATCCTCTAGCTACTGTAATTCTATCTGCCCCACATACTCCAGAGAGTTCTTTGCACAGCAGAAGTCCTTTTCCTGCAAGCAGGACAGGGGCAGCAGGTGTTGTGCTGGTGTCCCTTCAGTGGAATCTGATTACCATTTTGGTTGCTTTTCTCTGTCTACTTGATATGGTTGTTTAGGAAGCTGTGGCTGATGGTGCATTTTTAAGCCAAGGACTGACAGAAATCAGGTGTCTTCACTTTATAAAAGAAACATTAACCCACAGGTTGAGATCTGCCTGCAGCATCATTGGCAAACATGAAACTTGAGCTTTTCACAAAATGATTGAAGTTCTTTTCTCATTTTAAAGCAGATACAAGGTTTAAACATTGAACAGTAATGCTAGTGGAGATGCAGCAAAAATAAAGGACTCCCTGAACAGGAAAGAACAAGAGATGGGAGAAAAGGAGGTGCTCCCTCCTGGTTGCAGAAATGGGCAAGGAAAATTACGACAAGGAAGAAGCATCAGTATTCATAGCTGCAGTGAGAGCTGAAATGATGGTCAGGGCCTGTCAGTCCCAATACCGCATCCTTGATTCACGTGCAGTGATTCAGACATTAATTTGAACCTCAGATGTGCATGTCTGACTCCCAGCGAGCCCTCCTGGAGGGCAGAGTGTGGTCTCCTGAATGGCAGGGTAAGGGCATAGAGCCCCAGCAAGAGTGGGCTTGGCAGTGGTGAATGCAAACCCTGCCCTTGTTGGCATCTGTACCCTTGGGACGGGACTGGGCTTGCTGGTTTCAGTGCAAGACACACACACGCTCACAGAGGGCTCACTCCAGCACCAGAATGCTGTGAGTGTAAATGAAGACTGTCACGGCCACAGTGGCTGGGTTTTTTTGTTGGGGTTCCCCTCCCCCTTCACCCCCCTCACCCCCTGCCTCTTTTTGAAACAACCAGCCAATTTAAGAGCACAGTTCAGAGGGAAGGGATTCTTGTTATGCTCATGAATCTCAAAGATTTCCTAAAGGAAGAACAAAGAGAGAAGCAGAAAAGACAGAGAGAACTGGAAAACCAGGAGCAGGCAGCAGACTTGGAAAGAAATGTCCTCCTTCTCCCCAGCCCAGGAATGCAAACAGGAAGCCGCCAGCAGAATGTTTGGAGTGTGTGCAGCTGCAGTCGGGTCTGAAGACACTGAAAGCTGTGCTGAAAGTATTCAGCTTGCCTCTTACAATGGAGGGGAAACACTTGCTTTGACACTGCATTTGATAACCATTTTGTAGCAGGAGTGCAGACCCTTTCATTTGCAGGGAAAGGGAAGACAGCTGTGGCTGTCTTCAGCGAAACTTGCTATTCTATACGTGAGAGAGTGTGCTTGTTAAAGGAGGACAAAAGGGTGCTTACTGAGGTTCTGCAGGTGGCTTTTGGTTATTAACCAGAGGAGCTCAGCTAGTCCAGAATGTGTTGGGCTGCCCTAATTCCTCTCTAAAGGAATTTCAGTTGCTGCTTGGGATAACCAGTGCCATTTTGGAGACTGCACTGCCTGAAACGCTAAGCTACTGCCTTGGAAGCAGAAGTTTCCTATCTGCTAGATCGTTCTTCCACAGCACATGTTTTCCATGTGTGAGTTCTGATTTGGGGAGTTTCGGGGAGAAATCATCTGTAACAATATCTTCTAATTCATATGTAGATGAACCTCTTTGAGGTACCAGGGTAAAAAACACTTGAATTATGTAAATTGAGATAATTTCTTATAAATTACCTTTCAAACAGGTTGGATCTGTGTCTTAATTCAAACATCTTTAAAATTATCTCACCTAGTTTTCCTCCATTTTTCTTGATCAGCAATTGACCTTGAGCTGGCTTGGTTCTTAAAATAGATCAAATAAGTGTATCACTTCTTTTGATTATAATACAGGTTCTGTTTTAAAAAATGCTTGCTGAAATGAGTCTTGCAGGTTCTTTAGTTGCTAACATTTTATTACTACACTTTGAAGCTGCCTGAGTGTGCATGAGACAGAAAATCCATTTCCTAATTAGCTGATTGTTTTAACATGCATGTCTGAGAGCTGTGTATTGGTAGTTGGGTAGTGGTTATATGTATTAATTTGTCTTCTTGTGGAGCTGGTAATCTGGATTATCTCTTCAGGCTCCTGCCTTCTGATGGGTCAAATGCAGAAGTTTGCACCTGCAACACCACTGTAAACTTTGCTAAAGGCAAGACTTGTGTTGTGAGACGCTTTTGCAAAAGAACCCTGGGAGACAGCACTGCCTTTACAAGGACTAATTGCACTGTGTGTTTCCTTGTGTCTAACATGCCTGAATTTTAATAAATGAGGAATTATTGTTCCTTGTTAAGTAAGTAGGTAGGCTAGCTAAATATAGAGGAAGTCAGACTGTGTGGAGGCAGGGGGAAGCTCCAGTTTCAATGACTGCGGAGGAGGAACATGCAACAGCAGCACTTCAGAAAGCATCACCCAAGCTATTCCTCAGGTCTCACTCCTTAAGCTCCACCCAGACCTCCACACGTGTCCCCAGGTGCTGCCCTTGCTCTGGTGCTGCCCCAATATTTGTGGTATCACCTTGAGCTCCTGCCTGCGCTCTGCTGGGAGTGGAAACCGGTTTTTGTGATTCGCAGCCTGGACCTGCAAGTGTGAGGTCGTCATTTCCACCAGGAAGGACACCAAAGCTGGGGGCAACCCTGCAGTGAAAATTGTTAAGAGCCATAAGAAATCTCAGACTGTACGAGGAGGAGATGGGGGTCGGAAAAGGAGACACAGGAGGAGTGGAAAGAGGTTGCATTTTAATCAGCCTTTAGGGAAGTAGGGAAGGCTACTGGACACACAGAATGAGACAAAACTACAAAACACCTTGATAAGAGAAGAAAGCCCTGTGTCAGCACAGTTGCCCACAAGGCAAGAGCTGTCAGATCACTGTTTTCTGACACCTTCTGTCTCTTCAACACCTTTTGTGCTGTTTTTCTCTTCTTGTCAAGGTTTGGCTGACAGAGTGAAAAAAAAAGGTTTTTCAGAGCAAATCACGGCCTGAGGAGCTTCCCCCGTTGCAGATTGTTACCCAAGGGAACTCCAGACCTAGATCTCAACCCATTCCTCAGTAAACAGCAAGGGTCTCGTGAGATAGAGACTGCCATTGCCACATCTTATGCAACAGCACAGATGTTGATTCATAGCTCCTGTCTGTGCTCCAGTGCAAAGCTCACCCGTCAGCAGCAAGATGTTTGGAGAAGGGAGTTTGTCTGGGGCTCTCAGTAACCACAGCCAGGAGCTATCATTGTTGCAATACAGGTTAAGAAAAAAAAGTGCTCGCAGTTGCCATATGAAAAACAGCAAACCTTGCCAGTTTTGACAGTGAGCTAGGAAAGGTGACTAAGACGGTCTCAAAGAATGTGGGTTTAACACCTGGGTTATTTTTTGAGATCCTTTGGAGGGAATCTGATTTTTTAAAACAAATAATGCCGCACTCTGCAAAACTGATGAAAACTGCTTTCCTGTTTTTCTCATCCATGTGGATTGTCTTATGATCAACCTGCAATTTTTCCTCGCAGGGGCACGCATCTGGGTATGTCTTTTGCCTTGTGACTTATTTTCTTTAAAAGTGAGAGAATGTAATATCTGCAAAACCTTTACCCCTCCCCCTGACAATGTGATTGAAATCGATTGACTGATTCAAAAGCAATTAGGTGGGGCTGACAGACAGACAGCACACAAGTTTTCTTCTGTAAGAAATGAGGTAAAAAAACTCTATGGCCCTTCGAGATATCCTAAGGCCAGTATCAATAAAATTATATTTCAGATGTGAAGAAGGGCTTGCATGTCTGATACCTTGCCCTTTCTATCCCCCAAATCTATCAGGTGGTCTAATAAAAGATATTGCCTCTTCCTAC
Source organism: Edolisoma coerulescens (assembly GCA_013397115.1). Lineage (NCBI taxonomy): Eukaryota > Metazoa > Chordata > Aves > Passeriformes > Campephagidae > Edolisoma > Edolisoma coerulescens. The sequence continues at coordinate 5,430 of VWZW01005109.1, read as the reverse complement.
AAACCTTTCCTCTCTCTATAAAATGGGGTGTACAAAATCTCTTGTCCCCTGGGAGTACTTATGGTGTGTATCCCTATCTTCTGTAACAGAGGTTTTATTTTCCTCTGATTTGCTCTGGTCTCAGTGCAGTCCTGGGACTACCAGGGGTATACCAAACCAGCCATATGCTATTTGTTATTCTCTTCAACAGCACTGTATTCCCCACAAGGTGGTGGGCAGCATCAGATTTTCTCCGGGGGGACCGTTTCCTTTCTTTCTTCTCCTTATAAACAAATATAATCTGAGCCTGGCTCGCTGTCTTGGAAGGCCTCCAGAACAAGGTGATGTGCTCTGTTTGGGATAAGCATATTTCACTGGTTGACAGCCACTGCAACAGCAGCATCTGAAAAAGAGGGCCACAACAATTCCCTCCACAGAAGGAGCTGCTGGGTGATGTTCTCTGACCTGTGTTATGCAGGAAGTCAGACTGGATGATCAGAGCAGTCCCTCCTGGCCTCAAAATCTATGAATCTGTGTTCTGATTATACATCTGAGAATGTGCAACCCAAGTTGAAAGTGGTGATTTATTGGATGCTAGCTACAGGCAGCTTCTTGTTTCTGAGTAAGCAACTGCTTTTAAAAGGGTCCCTGTAGCTCGGTGGGGTACAGACAGCTGTCAGCTCTTTTGGGGAAGAGAACTCGCCAGTCTATTTCCGTAAAACGCATTTTAAATTTACAGCTCTGTGCAAGTGCTGTTTTACAGTAAGGATTGACCCTTTCTGGAGATGGCTTTGTGGTTGATTTATAGGTACATCCCCAGTAGGGCTGCTTTGGGAGGAGGCCAAGGTGGGTGAGATCCATCTTTTCTCTCCCGGCTTCTGGATCAACTCGTATATGAAAGCATCCTGGTTTGGGCGGGGGTGAGTTTTGTTGTTGCATCCTGCTGAGGACTGTTTGAATCTCAGTGAAACAGATGATGTGTCAACAGCCCTTAAGAGGCTTGTCTTCAGCCTGTTGTTTCATTTGCTTCCAAAGACGTCACATGCAGAGCAGAAGATCCCTGCAGCAGCTGGGAGTCACTTTAAAGACACCAAGCTCCCACATCTTGGAACAAGGGAGCCCCAGTAGTACCCTCAGATGGCTGGAAGGAGCATGATGCACCTCAGATGTTCTCTGAGAGCTGTGATCCTTCAAAGCACTGGGGAGGGAAGAGCAGAAAAAATGCCTTGGTGTGTTGATGAACTATAGAGAGGGCTGAGGGACTGGGAGAGGTGGCTCCATGGACAGACAGAATTTTAACTCCAGAGCACTGTTGGGATATCAAGCACCATCTGCTGGTTGTGTTACTGACTTCAAAGCAGTGGAAGACACATTGGTCAGATTTGGAGCAACAAAGACTATCAGAAGCCTCTGTAAAACCAGTAACAGAATGAGGAACCACCATTCATAAAACATTTCTCTCTTGAATGTGGAGTCTCTGGTAAGATAGTGCTTTTAATGGTGGAAATCTAGGACTGCGTTATTATAATTATTATTATTATTGTTACATAAAATACATGGTGACAGCAGATAAAGATCAATGACTAAAGAGCTCTGCATATTCAAGAGTGCTAGGTTTTAGTTCTGGAAACTTCTCTTAAATCAATTATGGCAATACTGCACTTTATTAAAACAGTTAAATCTACCCTAACAATGAAACTATCACTTTGAATTAGAAGAGCAACCTACTAACTTGTAAAATATGTAAATATCAAGGCAACTGTATTTCTAGGTATATACATTATTTTTATTTACAGTACTTCCTTAATTGCGAGGATTAACTGAGTAGAGATTGCACTCTAAATGGTCCCACAATTATTAAAATGCATGTTTACATTTGCTTAAATTGTGCAAAAGTAATTTAGAAGATGAATTTCAAGAAATATTGAGGAAATCTGCATACAGAGAATGTAATTATTATTGATATTTGCATAACTTCCCTTTCCACTTTCATGCACTATTACGAACCACACAGAACATGACTAAAGAAATTATTAGAGAGGCTGCTGTAGTACAAATATGGATTCATCAATAAATGCTCAGGCTTCTAGGCGAAAAACAAACGACATGGCTGTGGAGAAGAAATATTACATTTTATTTAGATAGTTGTTTGGAATGGGATCTGCACAGATAAATCTATACTCAGAAATAGCAGTCTGTTATGACAGAGATGAATGTTGTTGAAAGGAACAAGTAAAATACAGAAAAAAAATTTCAAATGCCAGTGGAAGGCAGTACAAAGGCTAGGAGACCTGTGAGGCAGATATGCTCCAGGTGTGGGGGTCAGAACTGGCCAACAGCAAGCTGAGCTTTCACTCCAGCAGTGTTGAAAAGGTCCTGATTCAGAGGTGCTTGTGTTCCAGCGCTAAACAAAGCAGAAGTAGACTCCAAGTGCAACAGCAAAAATCTGCATCAGGGCTTGCTTGAAAACAAGAAGGTCCTGGTGATACCTGGGATTGCAAATACTGATGCACAACTGTGTCTCCTGCAGCCAAGCAACTGCTCTGTGCTCAGTGAAAAACAGACTCCAGCTGCCACCCAAGGGCACGTGGAACAATGGCGTTTTGTGCATTTCTGGAAAAAAAAAGTAAAAGAAAAAGGTGAACTGGGAGTAAAATGAAACAAGAATGAGATGACAAAAACGATTAGTGGAGCACTCTCTGGAAGCAGCAGCTATGCCCTATATTAGGTTTCCAAAAGAGGCCAGTGATTACTGACTAATTGTCCTTCCGCTTCTGCAAACCAGGGCACTTTGAAAGATGCATGGAGAGGTGCTTTTGGGAATCTCGGTGGACACATTCCTGCCTGAGCTGCAAGAAAGAGCTGAGAATCCCACAAGACCTTGCAGTGCAGCTGGTAAGGGCCCATGCACAGAGCAGGACCGTGTGTGTGTGTGTTTGTGTTTACGTGCTGTATCTAGTGAGACAAGCAACAGAAAAGAGGAGCCTTGTCAAGATTATCTGTCATGAGATAGGAGAAACCCATGTATCACTCATCCTGAAGGCTGTGCACCAAGGAGCAGAAGAACCTCACACTCCCCTGACAATGAACATAATGAAGTCAGATTATCCAAGGAAACCGTGAGTTTGCCTTACCCACAAACTCAGCCCCAGGGAGGCAAGAAGAATTATCAGAAAGGTCACTCTGAGCAATCAGAGTCAAGGACGGAGCTGAACAGCCCCTGAAACCCACAAGGAGCAAACACAGAGCTCACAAGGAGGGAGAAAGCAGAATGAGTTCAAGGGAAATAAATAACAACCTGAAAAAAAAATTAACACTGCTGAGGAAGCATAGGAGACATTTCTCTCCACGTTGTGAAGACCTACAATGGCATGCTGATAGGATCCCCAGAGAGAGCACATCATCTATAACTATGCAGCACTGCACATGCTGGTACTACTAATAAAAGAGAATGGTTCAGATCACAGAAATTAATTAGTTTAGAACTGCAACCACCAGGAAGAGAGCATGCACACAGCAGCATCCCAAAGTGTGTTCTTATTAACGATTCTCTGTCTGGTGCGCTGTTGACAGAATTCTGTCTGTCTCAACAAAACTCTGGAAGCAGCTTTAAACTTCAGGCCCCCATCAAACAGCAAGCGGTCTCCCAGCAGCATGCCTGCATGGAAGCCAGTAAATCCAGCAAATAAGGACTCGACAGCATCTCCTGCTGTCACGAGGAAAACTTCAGCTTCTGTACTGGAAATGTCCCTTCTCCTTGAGGGGCCATCACTTTGCAAGCACTTACCACGCCTGAAAAGCAGAGCTGTGCTGCTGGTTCTCAAGGCAGCGAGAGTGCTGCCCTCCTAATCAAACACATCTGTGCAGGGGAAGGGGCAGAGCGCTTGGGAACCCCCAGCACCCTGCAGGATGGAGCCACGCACCTCACAGACTGTGGAGAGCATGTTTTCCCCGTGCCAAGAGGCAGAACAAAGGCTTGCATGCATTTTCCTTGCCTACCCTTCATGCAAGAGGGGGCTTGGCTCTCTGAGGTCCGGAGCTCATTTAGAGGCACCTCGGTAGTTCAGAGTTCCCATGCCCCATACTTCATCAGCCACAATTTACTGCAGTGAGATGTGATATACAGCAGGGCCATTTCATCTCCCAGAACTTTAGAGAGGAGTTCTGTGTTTTAGCATCTACCAGTTTTATCTCTGCCATCTGAATCTCATTTCCAGGATAACCAAGGGTCCTTCTAATTACTGCTCTGGTGAATGTATATTGCTCCAAGCCCTTGTGATTTGGCTGAAAACTGGGGAAATGCAGACTGATGTTATTAGTCATTTCTTCAGGGGAAACCCACCGACACACAGTGAAAAGTCATAATAAAGTTGTATCAATCTGACTACCTATCTGGCTACCTAGTAGAAGTGTAAAGTTTGAAGAACATGCCTGAATTTCTTAGAAATTTTAGGACAGCAAGGTCTTATAATGGTGCTTGCTGTGCTAAAATTTCTAGGAGCATAAGATGATGGCTGGCAGCATGTTCTTATTCAGACATCAGAGAGGACAGCAGTATTTCGTACAGCTGACTGTGGCTTGTCTCTGTGCCAGAACACACATTATGGGTCATGATGCACGGCCTCTGATGCTCCAGGCATTTGCTGCTGTGGTTCAGTGACCACACAATACATGGGGTCTGCTCCAGCCCTGCCAATGATTTGCCACATGACTTTGGGCACGTTATGTCCCCTGCCTCAGTTTCCACATATGACATGTAACATTTTCAAATCAATTACCCATGACAGTGAAACTAGAAAGAACACAGCATTGATTGCTCTTTTTCCCCCCTCTCCCCGTTGGACATGAGGATTGTGATTTATCTATTACATTGGAGTATGTATCTGTGCAGCACTCAGTGTCTTGTAAATACTCATTAATATCCCAGGAAAGCCCCCATGAGGTTGGTAGAGCAATATGGCTCTCATTCTGCATTTGAATCACAGTGATATGAAAGACCAAACGACACATTTAAAAAGCAATCTTTTATCTTTGTCTCTACCTTTATTTGCATCAATCTGCTTTTTAAAAGCTGGCAAGATGGAGATTCCACAACCTCCACGGACAATCTTCCCCAGTCCTTAACTATTCTTACCATCAGAAATCTCCCCTTGATGTCTGCCTGATCTAAATCTTCTTTGCTGCATTTTAAGTCTTTGGGTGTGGAGAAGCATTTGAATCTTTCTTTTCTGCAGCAACTCAACTGTATGAAAGGATTACCTTCATGACTCACCACAGTTTTCTCTTTTCAGAACAATCCTAACTCATTTGGTCTTTCCGTCTTAGACATGTTTTTAAGATTTTCCATCATGCTTCCATTTCTGCAGGGGGATTTATGTCTCTCTTCAAGTGTAATGTACAAAGCCAGACACATAATTTCTGACACAGCCCAGGATGCCACTGGCCTCCTTG
>VWZW01005099.1:0-11929 GCA_013397115.1 Edolisoma coerulescens | reverse complement strand
AAAACAAACATTTTCCTTCTGCACAAAGTGTATATGACAATACTATAAAGCTGTTCAATGACTCAACTTCCAAAAGAATAAACAGACTACATGATTTTTACACTAGCAAACAACATTGCTCTTCCTGAATGTTAGAAAACTAAGTCTGATGGTGCTGGTGAACCATCACTTTTCTCCCCATCCTTGTTTTTACCATAGGTGAGCTTGTATTACAGGTAAAATCACTGTAGATGCACTGTGCTCTTACAGCAAATCTATGTGAAATATTGTGATTTAAAATGACTCAGTGACACCAGCACTTCATATGTTGATATTGGTGCCATAGCTGAACCAGTGTTTAACAATATGGGGAGCTAATCTCTGGCTAAATGAATCAACTTCTAATAGTAAAGCCTCAAGCTAAAATGTAGTCAATCTATCCAGACCTCAGACTTTGCATTTTAAAGCATAACTTCGTGTAAGCAGCTCACATTTTTGCAAAAGGTAGCTGGAGGGTTTTGATTTTGTACCCTTATAAGCACCTAAGATGAATTTACACCATGGGAACTTAAACAGAAGTAACATAAGTTCTTAATATGATTTTCCTGGGAAATTGTATTACCTTATTTGCCTAGTTAACTCCTTGAAAATGGCAGGAACAGTGAGAAAACCATATGCTTCCACATAATACAAATCGTAAAGCATCCTCAGCTTAGTATGTAGAGTCTGGTGCTTGCTGCCAGCAGTTCCTTTTCAGAAACACCAAAACTGGGAAATCTGCTCTGAACTTCTTTGCTGTTCTGTCAAAAAGTATAATTTCTATAGAGAGTACTAGATATGCACATCCCTGTTCTTTAATAGACCTATTGCAATGCTTTCTGCCCTTTGCCAGGACAGCATACCAATGTTTGTGCCCATTCAGCATTTTAAAGTTTATGTCTAACAAGCATCTTTTCCCAGAATCACTCTAGGAACTGAAAAACAATATAACTGTCACCATTCAGAATTTCACCTTCCTCATTCAGAAATACTAGACTGTGCATTGACTTACAGAAGAAGTGAGACAACTAGGCTCATAAACACAAACACAGGTGAAGCTGAAAGTCACTAGTGCTTCTTATTAATTTCCAGCAGTCTCACATGAGTCCTTATACTGGTCCAAGTCTCTCAAAATTCAAGGCCATGACTAAAGCTCCTCCAGTAACCTCTCTTTAGTATATATTTCATAGCATTTCAAGGCTGCTAAGCACTAAAATAATTGATCAGGTGTGGCAGGTTGACCTTGGCTGGCCACTAAGTGCCAACCAAGTGCTCTCACTCTCCCCCTCCTCAACAGGACATGGGGAGGAAATAAGATGGAAAAGCTCATGGGTCAAGATAAAGACATGGAGATTGCTTACCAGTTATTGTCAGGGGCAAAACAGACTCCTACATGGGGAAAATTAATTTATTGCAAATAAAAATAGTGTAAGATAGTAAAGAACAAAGACAAAACTAAAACCACATTCCCCCTCCACCCTTCCCGGGCTCAATTTCACTCATGATTCTTTGTACCTCCTTCCCCCACAAGAAGTGCAGGCACATGGGGAATTAAGGGGTTGCAGTCAGTTCAAAACACTTCATCTCTGCCACTAATTCTTCTTCACACTCTTCCCCTGCTCAAGAGTGGGGGGTCCCTCACACAGGATTCAGTCCTTCACAAAACTGCTCCAACATGGGTCCTTTTCCACAGGGTACAGTCCTTCAGGAACAGCTCTAGCATGGGTTACCCATTGGCCACAGATCCTGCCAGAAAAACCTGCTCCTACATAGGCTATTTCTCCACAGGCTGCAGTTCCTGCCAGGGGCCTGTTCCGGTGCCTGGCCCTCCACAGGCTGCAGGGGAACATCAGAGCCTGGAGTAACTCATCCCCCTGCTTCTTCACTGACCTTGGTGTCTGCAAGGTTGTTCCTCTCGCATTTTTCTCACTCTTTCCTCACAGCTGCCGCACAGTGCTTTTTACCCTTTCTTAAATATTTTATCACAGAGGCACCACCAGCACTGCTGATTGGCTCAGCTTTGGCCAGTGGCAGGTCTGTCTTGGAGCCAGCTGGAATTGGCTCTGTCTGACATGGGGGCAGCTTCTGGTGTCTTGTCACAGAAGCCACCTCTGCAGCCCCCCTGCCCATCCCCCGAAGATCCTGGCAAGTATTCTTACAGATTTATACAATTGCACACTAATTTCACTAGATGTCCAAGCTATCCCTGACATCAATCTACTTGGTTCATTGCCCCATCACAACCCAGAACTTGAACAAGGTTTCAAGCACAGATTACCACAGAATCACAGAATGGTTTGGGTTGGAAGGGACCTTAAAGATCATCTAGTTCCAACCCCCCTGCCATGGACAGGGATGTCAGTCACTAGATCAGATTACTCAGGGCCCCATCCAACCTGGCCTTGAACGCTTCCAGGGATGGGGCATCCACAGCCTCTCTGGGCAACCTGTTCCAGTGCCTCATCACCCTCTGAGTAAAGAATTTCTTCCTAACATCTAATCTAAACCTGCCCTCTGTCAGTTTAAAACTGTTCCCCCTTGTCCTATCCATGTAAAAAGTTGCTCTCTCTCTTTTTTAGAAGCCCCCCTTCAAGTACTGGAAGGCCTCAATGAGGTCTCCCCTGAGCCTTCTCTTCTCCATACTGAACAATCCCAGCACTCTCAGCCTGTCTTCATAGGAGAGGTGCTCCAGCCTTCGGATCATCTTTGTGGCCTCCTCTGGACCCGCTCTAACAGGTCCACGTCTTTCTTGTGCTGAGGACCCCAGGCCTGGACACAGTACTCCAGGTGGGGTCTCATGAGGGCAGAATAGAGGGGGAGAATCCCCTCCCTTGACCTGCTGGCCACACCTCTCTTGATGCAGCCCAGGATGTCGTTGGCCTTCTGGGCTGTGAGTGCACACTGTTGGCTCATGTCCAGGTCTCCCTGGATGGCATCCTGTCCTTCTGTTGCGTCAACTGTACCACTCAGGTTCGTGTCATCTGCAAACTTGTTGAGGGTGTGCTCAATCTCACTGTCTGTGTCATTGATGAAGATATTGAAGAGCCCCAGTCCCAAGACAGAGCCCCGAGGGACACCACTTGTCACCAGCCTCCACCTGGACATAGAGCCATTGACCACAACTCTCTGGCTGCATCCATCCAGCCAATTCCTTATCCACCAAGTAGTTCACCCTTCAAATTCCTGTCTCTACAATTGGGAGATAAGGATGTCGTGTAGGACCGTGTCAAAGGCCTTACAGAATTCTAGGTAGATGACATTGCTTGGTCTTCCCTTGTCAACCATTGCAGTCACTCCATCATAGAAGGTCACCAGACTGGTCAGGTACGATTTGCCCTTAGTGAAGCCATGCTGGCTGTCTTGGATCCCCTCCTTGCCTTGCATGTGCCTTAACATTGCTTCCATGAGGATCTGCTCCATGATCTTCCCAGGCACACCCAGAGGTGATGCTCGCAGGTCTGTAGTTCCCCAGGTCTTCCTTTCTCCCCTCTTTAAAAATGGGAGTGATGGTTGCCTTTTTCCAGTCACCGGGGACTTTGCCTGACTGCCATGACTTTTCAAAAATGATGGAGAGTGGCTTGGCAAGAACATCAGCCAGTTCCCTCATGACCCTGCGATGCATCTCATCAGGCCCCATAAACTTGTGGCTATTCAGCTTCATCAAGTGGTCTCAAACCTGCTCTTTGCTTACAGTGGGAGGGCCTTTGCTACTCCAACCCCCACCTAGAGGTTCAGGGACTTGAGAGAGAGGAGAAACCTGACTGCCTGTGAAGACTGAGGTGAAGAACTATCATTTGCAACCAGTTCTCCCTTCTCATTTATTGGGGGTGGTGGGGTGGTGTGTACACTCTCCGTGGCCTTTGTTTTCCGACCTATGTACTTTTAGAAGCCCTCCTTGTTGTTCTTTACCCCCCTTGCTAAGTTCCATTCCATCTTTGCCTTAGCTTTCCTGACCCCATTCCTACTCATCCAAACCCTGTCCCTTTCCTCTCCCCAGGTCACCTGTCCCAGCTCCCACTGGCTGTGCATTTCCTTCTAACTCCTCAGTTTGAGGAACAGATCCTTGCTCAGCCATGCCAGTTTCCATCCTGCCTTGCTCAATTTCCTGAAGACTGGGATAGGGGAGCTCTTGCACTCTTAAGTAAAGTGGTCTTAAAGAGTTGCGAGTTCTGGTCAGTCCATCTGTCCTTAAGGACAGTTACCCAGGGCATCTCATTCACCAACTCCTTAAACAGCTGGAAGTTCACTCTTGCAAAGTTCAGGGTCTTGACTTTGCTCCTCACCAGGCTCATGCTCCTTGAGATCACAAACTCAACCAGGGTGCGGTCACTACAGCCCAGGCTGCCTCCAGTCTTATCCTCTTTAATGGGCTCATCTGCAGTGGTGAGCACCAGGTCCAGTAATGCCTCACCTCTGGTTGGTTTGTCTAATACCTGGACCAGGAAGTTGTCCTCTACACACTCCAGGAGTCTCCTGGATTGCTTACAGCCAGCTGTATTGCTTTCCCAGTCCGAGTGGTTGAAATCTGAAACCCCTCATCAGGATGAGAGCTTGTGAGTGCGATGCTTCTTGTAGCTGAAATAAGAAGGCCTTGTCAACAGGATCCCCTGATCAGTTGGCCTCTAGTAGACCCCCACCACTGGGTGTCCTTTGTTGGCCTGGTCCTTGATTTTTACCCACAGACTCTCAACCTTTTTATGCCCATCTTTGGCTTACCAACAGGACTGCAATAGGTATCTCCTTCCCACATTAGTTCTAGTTTAAAAATTCTCTTGATTAGTGCCACCAGCTTAAGCTCACAGACCCATTTGTCCCTGTTGGAACCCTGGATTCTGATGGTTTTGATCTTTCTGTGCTGAAAGACAATGACCCCCAAAAATACACTGCATTTGACCTGAGACCTTGGGAGAGACTGCCAAAACTATATGATAGCAGTGAGATGGCTGCTGTGTGATTGAAAATAAGTGTGTTATATCACTGGGTAGAATATATAGAAGTGTAGAATTTTTGCAAAGTGATAAGTAATATAGCAATAAGTAATATGAATGTAACAAGATGGAGGATTTTGGGTGTGGGCTAATTTAACTTCTCTTCCTTCTTCTTCTTCACAAACTTAAGTGCTTTAGTATTGGTTTAAAAATACCGCAATGCAGAGCCTAGCAAAATTAGTTATTGGAAGTAGATTAGTAAACATTTTATAATTGGGTGATTTGGACTTTAAAAGACCTTGAAAGACAGAATTCGCAGCCATTTTTTCCACCTTGTTATCTGGAGAACACAGGCTGTGTGACTGTAACATAGATAAGAATATAATAAACAAGCCCATACAAGAAGCTTCAGTCTCTCTCTGCGTTTTCATCCAAAACCTGAGTGGAAGAACCACGACTGGACGGGGAAAAGAAATAATAGGAAACTCGTCAGTCCCATCCAGGACAGGTGGATCCCATCAGGCCCCAGCATACATTGTCTTCAATGGTTTAAAACCCCAAAGTTTTGGTACAGGCACCAGTCCTGGAGCCAGGTATTGATATCCTGGGCTTGGCTGATTCTTTCAGTCTCCTTCCATTACTGGAAAGATTGAGGAAAACACTACCTGTGCTCCTGAACTTTTTAGCATTCTTCCCTGGGCTCTTAAGTCTCTTTTGATTCACCTTACTTTTTTTTTTGTGACATCGTTTGTACATTGTTGAAAGAGCAGGAATGGATAGTAGTCTGAAGGTTGAATTAGGCTCTTCAATCTTGTGGCAACATCCCTAATTCAGGTCTCAGAGAGGCAGCAAGTTTCCCTGGAAAGAGGGTCTGGTCTGCGAACAGGTGCTTCCACTCCACACAGGAGGGAATCAATGACCATAACTTGATGTTGTTTCTTCTTGGCGCTGGTCTTAATACAGGTTTTGTTGTGAGGGCTTGGTCTCTCTGACCTTGACAAAACTGCTTGCACAGGTTCCTCCTCTTTCCCATTATGAGCTTCATTTACCATACCCATGGCTTTGTACCTGTCCTATAAGGGTATGTGAGAGAGTAACTTAGAGGGTGAGGAGGTTACTTTCTCTTACTGCTCCATGCTGTAACTTTCTTCTACCTTTCCTTATCCCTTATGATACTGCCTTCCTTCTGGCACAAAGCAGATTCTGGACCTGCCTCCATAGTGGCCATGTCAAGTTGGCTTCTATACATCATAGATGGCAGAGTACAGCTCCATTGATGAATCTCCCTCTTAGACTCTCAAATACTCCTCAGTCTGCTGCTCACCTCCTCCTGAAGCTCGGCCACCAAGCAGAGCAGTTCATCAATCTGGTCACAGCTCCCACAGCCTTGCTTGCAATCACTTTCCATCTCTAGGAATATCCCTTCAGACATCCCACAGCCAGAAACCTGCATGGTTGCATCCTTGAATAGGAGCTCTGTCTGTATGGTTCCATTGGTTTTCCCAGATGCTAGAAGCTCAGGAGAAGCAGAGGACACTGATTTTTGCCAGGTAGCCACCATGCTGCTGCTGCTGCTGCTGCTGCTGCTGTGTGCCTGCCTACTAGGAATATATATGCTCATTCGTTGCAATCAGCTGGACCGATTATTTTTGCCTGCTTAAATCTCCTGTGCTGCCTGGTGCAGGCTCTGCCCCTTGCTGTCTCTTTCAGTGGGTCTGGGGTCAGTTGCTTGGGGAACACCCCCTGTTCAAGACAAGCCTCTACTTGTCCACATGTATCTGTCATGGAATTTTAAAAATTATATGAGTAACACACTAATCCAAAGGTGTGTTTACTTAGAGACTTTCAAAGAAAAATATTGTGGTTTCCTAGATGTTTTCTAGATGCACAGAACATTCACAAGATGGTTGGAAGAACTTAAAAGTCACCATTGAATGTTAACTTATAGCTCCACAAGCAAGCATATATCAGTCCTCTTTTCCCTATGAATCATGTATACTTAATGTTTATGATGATGCTGTCATTTAACCCTATATGTAATATACAAGAAAAACTGTCACAGGGAACAAATAAGTTTAAATCATATATCTCAAATAGTGACCAGAACATTGAATTAATATATACTGTTACACAAATATTTTTACCTTGTGAATAAGCAGAAAAGTAAAGTTTAAGAAGGAATATCTAGAAACTTCAATGATATGATTTTCAAAACTAGATTTGTATATTTAAATTTGTCTTTCCAAACTCTGGATTCTCAGAGCACAGATTTCAAGGTCATTACAAGGCAGGCTTAGGGCAAGCAGCTACTGGAGAATTAGACATGAATGAGATACTTCTCTGCTGAGAGAGCTCTGAGAAAGAAGCTATATATTGGTATATTCAGCTGCTTTGAGCTTTAAATGCATATAGGAAATAGCATGTGTATATTCAATACTTTTTTTAAATCAAAAAGCTAAAAAAATTACTAAAAAATTAAAAACTTCAACAACAATATCTACACTACAATCACAGAATTGCTAGGTTTGGAAGGGACCTCTGGAGGTCATCTAGTCCAAACCTGCCAAGGCAAGGTCACCTAGAGCAGGTTCCACAGGAACACATCTGGGCGGGTTTTGAATGTCTCCAGAGAGGTAGACTCCACAACCTCCCTGGGCAGCCTGTTCCAGTGCTCTGCCACCCTCAATGGAAAGAGGTTCTTCCTCATGCTGAGGTGGAACTTCTTGTGTTTTAGTTTATGGCCATCGCTCCTTGTCCTGTCGCTGGGCACCACTGAACAGTCTGGCACCAACCTCTTGGCACCTGCCTTTGAGATATTTATATGCATTTATGAGATCCCCTCTCAGTTTTCTCCAGACTAACCAGGCCCAGCTCCTGCAGTATCTCCTCATAAGAGAAATGCTCCAGACTCCTAATCATCTTTGTGGCCTCTGCTGGACCCTCTTCAGTAGCTCCTTATCTTTTTTGTACTGAGAAGCCCAGAACTGGACACAGCACTCCAGATGAGGCCTCACTAGGGCTGAGTAGAGGAGCAGGATCACCTCCCTCAACCTGCTGGCCACACTCTTCCTAATGCACCCCAGAATCCCATTGGCCCTTCTGGCCCCAGGGCACACTGCTGGCTCATGATCAACTTGTCATCCACCAAGATTCCCAGGTCATTCTATGCAGTGCTGCTCTCTAGTAGGTCAGCCCCCAAACTGTACTGGTACTTGGGGTTATTCCTTCCCAGGTGCAGGACCCTACACTTGCCCTTGTTGAACCTCATTAGGTTTCTCTCCACCCAACTCTCCAGCCTATCAAGAATCAAGAATCACTACAAACAGTTTTTATTAAAATGTGAGCCTTGTAGGCTTAAAACATATATGAAGAAATAAGTATCCAATGTTTTAAATGCAAAGATTTGCTATGAAAGTATCTCCTGAATTACAACACTCGTGTTATAAATATGATGTGATAGAAATGACTCAAGGAAGAAAACCAGTAATTTAGAGGACTACTTCCTAGCCCTTGCCACTAGTCTTCCACATTCAGTACAGCCTACCACCCTTGCTGCATTAACATCCCCTGATGTAACTACAAAACAACATTTTCCCTAACCTCTCACTATTATTTCTCTTCTTCACCATGGTACTTTCTGGTACAACATATTGGGGGAAGGAGGGGTGGGTGCATGTAGTTTTGTTGCACCTTTCAAATTGAAAGTTAATTTAGGAGCAATCCTTTTTATCGGATATATGTCTAATAGTCTGATAATTTGCTGTGTGCCAAAACACTTAACCCAAAAGAATAAAACATATTTCATATGCTAGAACCAAAGACAGAACAAGTTTTGTATCAGAAGACAGGAATTTGCTATGATTTTTAGCATGCTATTTGGAGGGAAAGAAGTTCCCAAGTAGTGAAATAAAATACAAGTTTTTAACTACTGCAAACAGCTTTAATATAAATTAAATTATTACTTACCAAAATCTACTCTTGTTAGTATGCACTGCATTGGATGGTCAGTTGTATGCCTTGTTGTTGTTGCACCACTCTCATAACAAGTTGCACACAAATCGTAATCGTAGCAAATTAAACACTTGTATCTGCGACCTCGAAAATTTCCTTTTAAACATGCATCACAGCTGACACCTGTGAACAAAGAAAATTGCTTGAAAACAACAATAATTTCACATTGGTTTAATGATACAGATTTGTTGCTATAGCCCCCAACAACAAAAGGAATTCAACCAAGAAGCTTTTATGGAGCTGATGCACAATAAGACTCAATTTTAAGCATATTTATATCTTTAAAAAGGCAGTAATCATCCAAAGTGAAAGTTAAAGTAAAATAAAAACCAGCCAAGCACTCAAAATGATAATTTGTTAGGATATAAATTCTTTTTAATCACTTTTTTCCACTGTTTGAAAGTTTGGTTCAAAACATTCTCAAGGTTAAATAGTATACTTCGTGAAAACAACAAAACAAAGTCCACAGCAGACCATCCCGCAGGTCACACAAAACCACACACCACCACCACTACATAACACCACCCCCCTGGCTTTTGTGTTTATTTTTATACTTTCTAATAATTAAATTCTGAAGAACGCCATAACCATTTTTCACAACATAAACATATCTGAGAGCAGAAATTTAGGTCTTCTATTTTGAAGTACAGAATAACTTTGAATACATCTTAATTTTATGTTGCATCATCTCTTCAGCTTCTTCCTTTTGAAAGTTCAAACTTTGCACTGTAAATCAATCAGTCACACTGCCTGGGTCAGGAAAAACCTTCATTATCTTCTAAAGGTTTTTGCAATTTTCTCTGTGTCATTTCAGTTCTCTGCTGTTAATTTAGACCAGAGCAAAGGAAGCATCATCATCTTTTCATCTGTCAAGGCCCACAAAAACTTCCATCATTGCAGTAGTAAATTAAAGGCCTTCATGATATTAACTAGTGTGTACAACACATGTGATATTTTGATCAAAGTCCTCCTTAAGGATCAATTTAAACAAGCTTTTCATAGTTCAGTGCAAATGCAGAAAATGTTATAGAAACAATGTTATTGGAAGAAAGCACCAACATGGACTCCAAGAGGATTAGTAGAGGAAGATCATCAAGTTCTCAAAACTGCAAATATCCCAATGGTCATTTCCTAATTATAAACTCTATTATCAGATAAAAATCTAGTATTAACACAAGTCACCACTACTACTTGTGATGTCAGGTCCAGGGAGCAAAGTTAAATTACATAGAGAGAATTCTCACAACATCTCTCCAAGCTAGTATTTCTTCATATCATTCTAAAATACCATGTTTTCATTTTGATAACCTGACAGCAGGTGGCAAAACACACTGCTTTCATACCCTTTTATGTAACAGGAGAGAAAAGCATCAAGAAAAAAAAAGCCTCAGAAATTCAGCTCTGTTTTTTTTAACCCATACACTGCATTAATTAAAATTTTAGAAGTTTGCCTCTCTACACCTTAAAAACGAACAAAAAAACCCCACAAAAAAACCCCCAGAACACTGAAAGATAACAGACTGCCAAAGTGAATTGAATGCATCCTAATTAATCTCAGGTTTTGAGGAAAAACACACACTCAGGAGGGGTTCAGTTATAAGTAGGGAACAAAAAGGGCAAACGAATAAACAAGTTGTGAAAAGAATTCAGCTTCTTCATGAAGTTCTGATTTACATGATGTGACAATAACTTTTTAAAAGCTTTTAAAATTATTTCCTATTCAATGGAAACAGTTTGCCTATACCTTCTTCAGAATGGCCTCATGGAAATGATCACAAAAGAAAAATAAGGTGGATTATTTTTAAAGAAAGTTTTTGATGTATTTAACCTTAGAAAATAGCAAGGAGACTTTTTCAGTTTTTCTACAGTTAATTACCAATACACAAGTACACATGTGGACTGATAAACAGTTTTATCTAGTAGGTTTCCTCTATATGGTCTGCAGCTTGTCTAGAATCAGGGCTGAGATTTCCNTTGCCCAGTGGATGCTGATGGGGAGCCAGTATCCTCACAGCCAGCAGAGGAATCCGAACCAGAAATCATTATTGAGTCTCTGTCCATAGAGAGCCTTCGCAGCCTAAGAAAAGATTACACCCAATGACCTAATGAATCTATATTAAGTTGGTTGGTCCGAATCCTGGATGCCGCAGGCGATAATACAATTCTGGACAGCACTGAGGCGAGGCATTTGGGATCTCTGTCACATGATGTGGGTACTGACCAAGGGATGACAAGGGGGCCCGAAGTTCTCAGTCTGAACATGGCTCTTAAGAAGCGTGAGGGAAGGATACCTGTGCCAAGAAGATCTCTAGCTGCAGCAAAGCTTTTGGAAGACCATGGAACAAGGGATTCAATGCTTGAGAGAACTGGCAGTGATAGAGATCGTTTTCTTAGATGACCAAACAATTAGGAGCCCAGACATGGTAAAATGTACGCCAGTGATGTGGCTAAAACTTGCACGACTCCGGCCACAAGAATAGGCCCCTGCTTTAGCAATGATGAAGTGGAATGAGGGGGACGAGAGTGAATACTGTGGTGAGGAGGCTCCGGGCATATGCAGACACTGTGCACGGCCCAACTCAAGCAAGAATCTCAACTGTGGAAACAAGTCTGTCAGAGTACATGCAAAAAATGCAAGACAGGATTGAGGAGACTCATCAAAAACTCAGGAAGGAGATTAAAGAAGACCTCCAAATCTTGTCAGTACAGACCAGAGGCCCTGTTATCAGAAGCAGACATCCCCCAGCTAGGGAGAAAGGGTACACCCCGTGAGCTGACCTGTGATTCTTCCTGTGTGACCATGGGGAAAATATGAAAAGGTGGGATGGAAAACCTACTTCTGCCCTGGCAGCACGGGTGTGTGAACTGAAGGAGGACAATACTGAGAGAGGGAGTTCCACCAGAAGGAAAGTAGCTCCAGTTTTCCATAGCCGAGCTGCCAGGCATAACGGAAGGGAGGATGACATGTCCAA
>VWZW01005095.1:30624-59140 GCA_013397115.1 Edolisoma coerulescens | reverse complement strand
CCACATTCATGAAACCCTGCTTAATTAAATACAAAATGACGATTTATTTTTAAAGGCTTGAAAATTCAATTTAAGCCCCTATTTGTGGTCAGTGGGAAAGTTTCCTTCTTTTGTTGGGGCCTTTTGCTGTTGATTTCCCTGACAAAAGGGAAAATATGTCCCTAATCTTCATGGTCTTTCAGTCAACCTCGCAAATCTGTTCTGAGGCTTTTGGCAGCTGTACAGATTTTGTCTGCTGAAAGAGACAATCCTGAAGTTAATTGAAAGGTCAAAACTGCTATTAGGACACTGTGGGTAACACCAAAATTGTCAGAGATGAAGCTGCGGCTTCCTAAGGAGAGCAAATGCAGCTGGAAAGGTATCAAAGACAAGTGGAGAAGGGGAGGAAAACACACATGGATGTTGCTGCAACTGCTCAATACAAACAGGATGCTCTCAAGCTGAAAGGTGAGAAAACTTCTTTGTTTCCAGCACCAGGTATCTATTAGTGAGAGCATGATGTGAAAGCTGAAGGAATAGATTTACTAGTTTTGTTGTTTTGAAGAATAGGGCTAGGAAGAACTTCTTCTACTGCTCTTGAAAATACTGCATGTGCATTCTAATTACTGTATTAGTACTCAGCTGCTCAGATGAAACTCATTTACAGATTCCACTCATCCTCACAGTAAAAGCCCCAAATGCTCAAGGGAGAGGTGGGGGGGATGATACGACTTTGGGGGAATTTGCCTTTAAGGCAATATAGAACTGTATATGCCTCCCCCTACACCTTCTGGCTTTGCTGATCTTCCTAAGGACATCAAATACGGAGCAGGTAAGACATTAATTTTGCTTACAGCCTCCCCAAAAGCAGTGCTCTACATGCACACTGTGGGAAGACTGTGCCAGCCTACAGGAGCTGACTCAAATTCTGCTCTCCCTACTGCAGAGCAGTTGAAGGTTGCTAGAATGCAGAGTTTAAAAAAAACCCCAACTTAATAAAAGATTCCTTAATAGCACGAGAACAGCTAAACTTTTGATTTTTTTATTATTATTTTTTAAAATATTTTCTGCCTATTCCCATAAGAATCCCATCTGCAGAATAACCTAGAATACGGCGACTCTGCCAGCAGACTTTCAGGATTGAAGCAGCAGTCAAAAATGGCCCATTGAGAGAAACCATTTGGGACAGTCACTTCCTCATCACAATGCCAAACAACTCTGCTGTGGGACAGCAAAAGCTCCTCCATCGAGACAACAACTACAGAAACCTCAGTCAAGACGTGTGGTCTTACAGCAGCACATCGTGGAGGTACACAAAGTTCCCTTGGATGGAGCATGTGCTAAAACACCAGCTGCAAAATGCAACTCAAGGGAAGGTGATAAAAAGACCATGTCCTGACCTCTGGCCAACAAGGATTCTACTGAAACTTCCCCAGATACTGAATGCAGCCTAGAAGAGAAAGTGACAGACCTGACAATCCATTTTTATCTAACAGGATCAAACAAGCATCGTGCTAAACTCTAGGGAATGTTCTTCAGAAGGGCAACTGCTTACAGTGCTTTGATGTTCTGCTTCCTCACATCTGAGAAGATGTCAGACGCGGGGGTAAGAACGTGGGACAGGTTCTGACTTCTGGCAAGCAGTTCAATTGAAAGGGGAGCCAGTATGTAACAAGAGCAGACAATACTAGAAAGATTGCTCAAGAGGTCTCTGCTCCCCTGCTTTGAAACGGCTACAGGAACAATGTGAGCAAACACGTCCCCCATACAGGAACCTTCTGAGGAACCATCGGTGGGACAATACTTCTCACCACATCAAAGACCCAATGGCCTGGACTAATATCTGAACTGCTACAGCCCTTGTCCCAGAGCTTTACCAGAAGGGAGCTGAGCTTTCTGGCACTCTCAGGAGGTAAGTGGTTATCACAGCAAGAACAGCACGAATCTGTTTTCATGAGGTTAATTAACTTGTCCACAACCACAGAGAGCTCCAGGCAGCACCAGAACAGCCAGCATTGCTCCTGTGCCTCACCCTTCTGCTCCATCTGGCAGGCAGCAGAGCCTCCTCCTAACCTGGGTTAAGCACCAAGTTATGCACTTTGCAACCATCAGGGTCGTCAACTACAGAGTGCTGTAACCCCCTCCTACACCTGCCCAGATGTGGAAGAGACAGATGTCTGACATTAAAAAGGAAAAAAACCCAAACCTGAGTGTGTCAGCAGGCTGGTTTTGGTGGAACAGAGGTAATTTTCTTTGCAGTAGCTAGTGTGGGGCTGCTTTGGATTTGTGCTGGAAACAGTTTTGATAATCCAGGGATGTTTCCCTTCTTGCTGAGCTGTGCTTACACAGACATAAGGCCTTTTCTTCTTCTCAGCCACCCCACCAGTGAGCAGGATTCGAGCACAAGGAGTTAGGAGGGGACACAGCCAGGACAGCTGACCCAAACTGACCCAAGGGATATCCAGACCATATGGAGTCATGGTCAGTGTATAGAACTGGGGGAAGAAAGAGGAAGTCTCCATTACATGGGATGGAGCCCTGCTGCCCTGAGGATGGCTGAACACCTGCCTGCCCATGGAAAGCAGGGACCTAATCCCTTGTTTTGCTTTCTTTGCATGTGGCTTTTGCTCTGCCTGTTAACCTGTCTTTATCTCAACTCTCAAGTTTTCTCACTTTTACTCTTCAATTCTCTTCCCCACGGCACAAGAGGCAGCTGTGTGGGGCTTAGTTGCTGGCTGGGGTTAAACCACGACAGTCAGGAAGAGCAATGAGCCTATATGTACAGGTTTGCATTTTCATAGGCTGAAAACATATGTAATTGAATAAATCATATAGATGAGTGCACCTCAGAGAAGGGATGAGAAAGCTCCATGCTCTACAATGCCATCAGGCTCCCAATACTGCCCAGCACTGCTCCTGACTGCCTTCAGTCTTCTGAAGAAAATCAGAAATCAGGCCCTTTTGGCCAGAACAGCCATCAAAATGACGAAATACTCAATATTGTCACGCTGGAACCATCCAGCAGTAACCTTGTTCAAGTTTTAACTCTCCTGACAATATAACAGTGACATCTCAGACTGCATGGCTGTGCTTCCCTTCTTCATACTTTTTTTTTGCCACAGTACGTAATGTGGTCATTTGTATGCTGTCTTGACTGTGATAAAAGTCAAATAACCCATCCCTTAACTCCAGCAACATTGCATTTTATCCCATTTCTCCTCCTGCTCCTCAGTTACTTTAAATCTAGCTTGGAAACAACTCATGACTTGGAGCTGTTTTGAGAAATACCAACAATACAGAAACTAAAAAATTACTTCAGTCCATGCAGAGATGGGACCAATTCTGCTGTGATAAAGCGAATTCCTCATCTACACATCAAACCATGCTTTAAAAATTATTTTAAATGAGACAACAGCTCTTGAACTGAAGAATTATTTACTGAGAATGAATGAGGACACTTAACGAACCTTGCTCTGGGGAAAATACAAGAACGAAAAATGAAGACATGGTGCTCTGGTCTGTCTGTTCTTATCCCTGAAGAGATGAGATGCATCAGCATGATAGCACTGTTTCCCCTACACGATAACGATGTAGATCAATGAGCAGGAGAACAGGGGGAGATTTCTCAGCTGTAAGTCATTAGCAGATAAATTAATGTACAGCTTAGACCTGTCCATCTAATTGCTACCTGTGCCTGTGATCTGGGGTGCAGTTAAAAGGGCAGCAGCCAAACTCTTCAGACATTTTCTTGTTTAACAAGGCCTACACGGAGACAAAACACCCCTAAACAGAGCTTTATTAAAAGATGATTTCATTTCCTACTCCTCCAAAAGTGGAAATCCTGTCCAAACCTCCTATTTTCAGAATTCACATTGGAGCTATCAAACAATGGGCCCCCAGCCTGGGCAGCTATTTAAAGCCCTGCTGGAAGCACATGTTTGGGTTTGCTTGGTAGGTGACTAAAGACTAATTGCATCCTCCAAGTTACCATGGTGGAGCTGGGTTGAAAGAGGTCTTACAGAGAGATTTAAGGACAGGAAAACCAGATAACAGATGTTGTGAACCTCATGAACTAGCTCAGATTTGCATCCAAGAGATGTTGCCATTTGGTAGCTTGTGGAAAAGGAAGCCAAGGAATCTCCTGTGATCATCCAAAATGTGGTTCTTTTCTGCTTCAGAAATCCTGAGTTCTGGGTCTGAAAATCAGAGCCCGTCTTTGAAGTGCATTTGTGAAATGTACACAGTTACTGTATTCCCTCTTGCAACACAGGAAGCCTTATGAAACGCACAGGCACAGCACCAGCAATGGACAGGAGCCTCTGCTTTTCCTTTCAAACCTTTCACTGGAGAGGTGAAAAGAGAGATTTGAGAGTGGGTAAAGATTTTTTTAAAGGCCCTTTACACACTGCAGATGTCCTAAAAACCTAGAGAAGTGTAAGACCCCACACATTACATCTTAAATAATTTCAACACAGATTCAATCACTTTTTCCTGTGACTGATGTCATCTAGTACTGGCATCATTTCCTTTTAATTACACTGCCTCAAGCAATTAGATACACCGAAGAGGATGAACTGCAAAAAGTCTTCTTGGCTATGCTGCTTTAGTCTATTTTAGGGGTTTTTTTTGTTTCATAATTAAGAGTATTTTCAAATCCACAACTGATATTGCCAAGTGGCCATTTGTTATGCAACTTGTTTACCCTTCTGATCTACCAGTACAAAGACTGTAATTCATGAAATACAGCTTTTTCTATGAAGAGTTGTTCCTTAAGGGAAAACAAAGTCTGTGGTAGAAGTGAATAAAGCATGACCATATGTAAAGGATTTCACAGTAAAAGAAAAGTTTGAAATGAAGATATTTCCAAGCTAAGTGAAATTAATTTTTGTCTATCCTTTTAACTAGCAGAAAGAAAGTAAGGAGAAAAAAAAACCAAAAAACAACAACTCTGAGAGCTATGGAATTAAGAACAAGTTAAAGACTGAAGCTGCTTCTCTGCCTTAGCTTAAGCATGGAGAGAAAGCTCCCAGTGAGTCAAGGCATTTGGAGTTAAGGGGAACGTGTCAGCCCTGTGGAAACTGCTGGCAGGCAGCTACCAGCAGACAGACAGTCTCTCAGATAGCTTTTCTACTTCCAATTTTGATTCTCCTCCCCTTTGAAACCAACACAAGATCAACCTTTTGAGATCAACAGACATGAAAAAAGCAATTTTGGTATTACAGAGCTCGGAGTGATACAACACATCGCAACAGTACTCACCAAGGCAATTACATCTCACAAAATTTACTTCTTGTTTTGGTGACCTGGCTCACAGTCAGGGTATTTCTTACCCTTCACTTATTTGATGAGGAGCTGCTGCAGCTCAGGATTTCTGGACTGTCTCTCCCCATTTGAAATTTCATTTCAAATTTCCCCCGCGTCTCCCACACTTTCCAGACTACCAGTTGTTAAATGCAAAGCAAAATACATGTCCAATCATACAGCTGCCATGGCAATGGCATACAAACGTGCACCAGATGCACCACACAAATACTGGAGCTCCCAGCACATCAGCTCCCGCATAAAAATTTCCCCAAATCTCCCCAAGAGCTTCCCGATGCTCAGAGGCCTCCACTGGCCATGGCAAGCTGTGGTTGGGACTTCTGACTTGTGTGGACAGTGATGAGGTCATTCCTTCTTCTGCTGGTTTGTTTGCCAGATTGTGATTTGAGGATTTTTATTATTGGGTTGGGTTTTTTCCCCAGTGGGAAAAAAGCTGCTCTAGCAGAGAAGCAGGAGATGAGGCTGCTGTCTTGCAAAGCAGCTTTCACTTCCCTGCTTTACACAGATTTCCTTCGCTACCACATGCAATCTGCTTGGCCTCAGTTACCCTTCCTACCCTGCAGAGATGGTGGGAAGAAAAAAAACCATTAAGATTATGGCAGTCTCAGCTGCTACAGGAGTAAGGACTTGCTGAAAAGCTCAGTTAATGACCAACACCAGTAGGATGAGCATCTGTGACCTAAAAGGACACATCCATCCCCAACAGTACAAATTCAGCAGCCAACAACAGTTTAACCACAGCAGCAGAGATGGCATCATTCCTCTGCTTCCTTCCCTGCTCAGACCTTTGGTATTTTCTTAACACCCAAACTCCAGTGACCAAGCTTTTGCACTAATGAGACCCACACTGGAGCAGTGCCAGTGCCATTACACCTCCACCTGCCACCTTAATGCTGTGTCTGATAAAAAAGTGCTTGAAATTGTTCTGCAGAACTACAGAGTGCCTCTGGTACTGAGGAAAACTGCTTCCACTAGGGAGAATTTCAACCAGATTATTCAGAAATTGAAGAACTGTAACAGTGACAGTAAAGCCAACAGTTAAATAAGGTTTTGGTAGCTTTTTGCTGAGACTAACAGAAGCTTCATTGGATGATGTAACCTGGTGTGTCCTTAGGCTGGCAAAAGAGCCACTGAAAGCACACAAAACATCATCTCCTGGCTAATTCTTGTATCTCAGTAGCTAATTTTGACACTTCAAGTTATGACTGATCAGCTCAGATGAGAGTCTGTTTCTTACAAGGAGAAACTACTTCCCTTAAATTAACACAGCCAACAGCAGGGCAGGATAAATAACCCATCTCATCCCATCCTTCAGAGCAAGTGCATAAATACAGGTAAGTATTCTGCACTTTGAAGAAGTGATGAATCTGTATTTATCCACATCTTCAGGTAAAAAAAAAGCTGCTCCCATAAATTTACAATCAAAAGTTCTTTCTTTTATTATGTACAGAAATAAAAGCCCACATTTGAACAGTAATATGGACTATATGTATTCAGTGTTTAAGGCTGATGATAAAAAAAGCATAGGAAAGAGGCAGATTGCTCTAGTAATTATATAAAATGCAGCAGTCATTTAATTCTGCTGTGATAAGCTTTTATTTGGATAAAGTCTTTCAGGATATAGAGAATTTTCACATACAATGAGAATTTATGAGGTGTTTTGACAGCTTATATTTCTATTCCATTTTCTCTAATTCTTCACCTAAAACAACTCTATGCTGTTAAGATTTCATTTTAAATGTGATTTTCTTTGAAACCTTTGCTAAAACATTCTGATTAATTTTGGCAGCAAATGTAATGAAATCATTTGTCTTTTACGCCTCCATACATCAAAAAACCTACTGAAAAAGTCAAGAAACAAAATTACAAATCTGGGCTTGTTTTTACTTCAGCTTTAACAGAATTACAGCCACCCCTGTCACCCCAGCCACTGATGGACTTCATCTGAAGTCTCCTGGGGACCATATGAAATTCTGAGGACTTGGGGCAAGAACGAGGGAAGAGCCTTCAAGTGCAGAAGGGATGAAGAGTAGGTTCAAGAGAGGCAGAGAGGCTCCTGAGTGAATCAACCCTTCCTTAATCCACCTGAGCTGTCCCCAGGAGCAGCTTCGCTCCCAGGGATGTGCAACACCCCTTGCATCACAGGGACAAATGAAAGATGCTCAGAGCTGGAAGTCAAGGATGAGATTTTGGCTAAAAGCTGTTTGCAGGAGATTCCTTGCAGAGCACTTTGCTAAGTGCCCGGGGCTGGGGGTTTGAAGAAGGGCTGGTCTCACACACACTGTGTGTTGGTCATGGCTGATCCCAGCGAGGTCAAATAAAGCTCTGAGTCACCACAGCCATCGCCAAGGCAACTGCGGAATATACAAAGTGAACACATGATTGCAGATTCACTCTGCGTCCAGGACGAGGAGGAGGAGGAGGAAGAGCTGCTTTGAAATAAGTCATACTTCCACTGAAATCAGTGTAGTCAGTGCTGAAACACCCCTGGACAAACGCACGGGTGTCAGCAGAGGGTATGAAAAAAATTAGCCTTTTCACATTTTTTGCTTTGCCTTTCCCCAGCACCCCCTTCACCACTGAAGTATTTTTTTCTTAGGTAGTCTCACCAAAACGATGTATGAGCACAGATGAGAGTGTTATCCACGTGGCTGCTTTACATCTGAGATGTCACCTCTTTCTCGCACCACAGCCCGGGACAGTGCAGGAATGAGACTACCTTTCTGAAAGGCCCCTTAAAACTTTGTCTGAAACAAGCTGTATTTTGGGACAGCACCCATCCAGGTCTAGCATCGCATGCCAAAAGATCATGACTATACTGGGTAAAAAAAAAAAAACCAACAAAACAATCCATTATTGCTAAAGGAACAATTGAGAGAAATTCCCTCTTTTCCTTTTGAATCATGAACAGAGTCAGATTTCCCACTAACAGCAACAAAATGAGCTGCAGGGAGCCCTCCCCCGTGACTCAGATTTATCTGGGGCTGGCAGGACAGGCAGTGCCCAGAGCATCACTCTGGTACCACCTGGCAGCCACCGCCCTGGCCACATCCAGCACTGCTCCGAGGACAGCCGTGACAGGAGAGCATCGTTCCTGCCCGGAAATCCCATCCAGCCCGCTGGTTCCCACATGGGCTGAAGGGAACACTGAAGCTTTTCAGTTCCTTTCTTGGCGAAGCAGCCACGGCCCGAGGGAGAGGTGAAGTCATTGCGAGCAGGGCTAGCAGAGCCCCACGCCCACCACACAAAAGCAGGGAAGGAGTCACCCCCTCTTCCTCTTCTGGGAGAAAACAAGCACTAATCCAATTGATTGCACGGGGCTCCAGTCATCAGTAGCCATAAAAAGACTTCTCTTCCCAAGCCAACTGAACAACATGAACAGCACAAAAAAGAGGAGGAAATGAAAAAAACCAGAGTGGCCAACTTTTAGCCACTCATTCCAAAGAGAAAAACACTCCAAATTTTACTCCACGTGCATCTCTCACAAAACAATACTTAGGGGGTAGATGAAAAGAGAAACCCAAGAAAAACACTTGATGGCCTGAGTTACTCTGTGCGTAGTGAAAATGTCAGGCGTTTTTCTCACACTGGTAGCAATGTGCTGCATAGCAACAAGTCAGAATGAAAGGTTAATGGTGAGGAGTGCAGCCTGGAACACGCTCATTCCCACGGTCCTGAAGTCACCGAAGGGAAATGCCGATTTGTTTGGTTTTGTTGCTGGCACAAAGGATAAAAGCAGTGGTGGGCTTTCATGTGGAAACCCACCTCATCCGAACCAGCCATGGAGAGATGGCACTGAGCAGTACATCACCTGCACTGCAAGAGCTCCAGAAATGCTGTGTGGGCTCTGAGCTGAACAGGATTTAGGGGAAAGGGCTGTATTTCACCAGGAAGACAGCAGTGAACCTCACTGAGTCAAGTGGATGATACGTGCAGCTAACGCTTACTGGGCTGTACGCCATTTGGGCAATAGCATCTCTAAAATGGCAAATGTGTCTTCCACCATCTTTCTTGCATCTAAAAGCTTTTTACTACATCTAAAAGTAACTGTGAATTTTCTACAAGAGATCTCATAGTTACATATTTAACAACTGCAATCTCAAAGTCATATAATTCTAGCGAAATCAGGAAAGAGGTTTATAAAAGGCAAAAGCAATTATACAAACCACGTGTTCTACTCCTTGTGAATGTGTAAACGAGGAAAAAGACAACCAAGAAAACAGTGTTACATTCCAGTCCACTTGTAGTAACCAAATTTCACAGACTGATACACTGACATGCAAAGAGAAGCAATTGTTTACCAGGAGAAATTGTCTCCAGACTCCCAGGATTAATCTTTCTCGTGCTTGTGCAGTGTTGGACAGTTGATCCAGTGAAGACCAAATAAAAAACTACATCATCTTCAACTTTATCTTCCTCAGTCAGCTGCACTGTAATAACAGAGTCACCCTAGGAAAAAGGACAAGAAACAAGGTTAGGTTTACATGACCAAGAACTGCATCATCTAAAATAAAACTACTCTTCATACAAGGTTCACACTCTCCATTCATACACTCCTTTCACAAGACTCACACATGCAAATCAGCCTTAGCACCAAAGCCAGCCAACATCTAGGAAATATGCTGAATGCAGCTCTAGGAAGAGACATGTAGAAATCTCCAGGGTATATTCAAAACAACAACTTAATATGGTGAAATCACACCAAATCTAGTGAATGTGCACACCCCACATATACATAGACATATCCCATCATACATGCATAGGTATAACAACAGAAATGAGACAGTGGCCTAAAATTGCCTCTGCCTTCACAAATTTGAAAAAATTCCCTAATTCTTGCTCGAGTGTTCACATTTCCCCTGTCCAATCTAGCACTGCATCCATAGTTCCAGCTTGATCACTGAACACATCTCTCATCCACAATCCATAAACACACAAAGACACCAAAGTTTCATATCCACTAAGATTTTTTTTCCACCTTCCTTACAAAGAAACAGTAACTGTGGGGGTACAGACAGTGGTAGCTCTTCTCACTCATCTATAAGTTCATGCCTTGGTGAAAAGCTCTGTGTGTTAGCAAAAACAGCAGTTCTTCAAGTCTTGAGAAAAAAACCTCTCATGATCTATTGGCTGAACACTCCTGCTTAGTATTATGGAGGGTTTATTTCAGTATCTCAGCATATTTTATCATTTAGCTCATCTTTGCTCTCAGGAAAAATTATATTTATAAAGGGCACACACGGTTATCACAGTTAACCCAGCAAAGGGTACAGTAAATACACCTGAAATTCCTACATCTGCACGGAAAAGAACAGGAGCAATGTGAACCAACTTCAGTTTTCCATGGGGAAGGGTAAGCAAGGAAAGAGGATGGCTTGCAGTTACTGCAGAACTAAGTGAAGCATTTTCATTTGATGAAAAAATCATAGACTCATTTAGGTTGGAAAAGACCTCCAAGATCCTCAGGTCCAACTGTTAACCCAGCACTGTCAAACCCATCACTAAACCATGTCCCCAACTGCCACATCTACACATCTTTTAAATGCCACTGGGGTCTCACCAGTCTTCATTTATCAGCCTGAAAAAATTATATAAACTACGAGACACTGAGAACAATAGTCTGTGATGTGACCTTCTGTCTCTTTTCTATCAAAACCAGGTGGATGCCCCAGTTTTACGCTGCAGCTGTGGCTGCCAGCTCTCTGCCACCATCCCACTGAGCATATGGTTACAGCTGCAAATCTGGAAAAGATTTTATCATTATTATTATTATTGCAGATTATGCAATTCTGATTTGCATAATCAAGAGAATACACATGTAATTTCCTTTAAAACCTCCCTCTTAAGATTACTGAGTTCATCCCTTCTCTTTGTCAAATACAACTATTGCAGAAAATTCCCAGACTTCCAGGCCGTCCCAAACATCCGTCCCGCATCAGCATCGCTTCCCACGCTCTGCCTCACGTCTCCCTCTTTTCTCCCTCAGCTCCTTTTACTCTTCTGCCTCCAGTTTATGTCCAGTTTTCCCCTGATCCAGCCCATCTGGCACCTCTTGCCAGGGGCAGGACTGCACTTGTTTTATAGAAACAAGATTTTGCAGGGCAAGTACACAACCAGTTGCTGGTCTTAAAATCAAATATGTGGGTCAGTGCTGTAACATAAGAAAGAAAACCATATATTCAAAAAAAAAAAAAAGCTTAACGGAGCAGTGAGTGTATTTTGCATTTTCAGAGGTTGTAGAGTTACAAATGTAAATTTTAGGAAGGTCTCACGCGATAATATCAGACCAGACTTCCAGCTGGGGAGGAAGGAACCATGTAGCAAAAGTCTATCTTGTATAGAGTCAGTGTTAAAACAAAAACAGGTGCAAAAAGAAATAAATCAAGCTTTAAATTCAAGCATGACCAGTTCACATGCTGAGTTGAAAACTAAATATTCCATTTCAAGCAAATGGATCCAGATTTGAGCTGATGTTCAAAAAAACAAAAGCTCGAGTTTTAACCTACAAACCCTTTGTGCTTTGGTTTTTATATCTGTCTTTGTTCAAACCGTTTCTCCCTTAAGGCAAGAACATACACAGTGCTTAAACAGATTTAAAATGCAGGTGACACTTCAGAACACTCAGCAACAGCACTGAGTGTTTAACATGGTATCGGTTAAAAGAGATTTTTCTTTTATTTAACTCAGAAATCAAATACAGCTAGTCTAATTTTTGTGAAATCAAAGCAAATTGACATAGAGCTTTTGTGAGAGTACACCTGTCTATCCATGCAAATTACTCACATTTCTAGGAAAAGCAATTTAATTTGCATCAATACTGCAAGAGACAATTTGTATACTTTGTTATTTACAGAAAACCTAGTAAATACATGTAAGAAACCTCAACACCAGAGGTTCCACATAACCTGAAATCTAAGCTGGAACTTAGACATATAGCTGAACTTCTTATTTAGATACCTGACCTAATTTTGAAGGTGGAAGGTGGTCAGACCAGTGACCTCCAGCAGATCTTTCCAACCAACTTGTTCCACTCCTTAGGTTTTAATTCAGTTCATTTCAGCTATTGTTTAAGTCTAAGGGGAGCACAAATTATCATCAGCTGGTATCAATTTAAAAGCCTCTTCAGCTGTGTCTAAGCAGCACTTCATGGTGGGAGGGTCTCCACCACCCTGCTCCCACCTCTTCTAGAAGACCCTTCAGCAAAGACTGTGGAGCACTGAGCATTTTATTTATTGATTTTTTTACTTCAATTTTTAAGCTGCCTCCAAATATCTTTGGTAAGACTGATAATGTATCACTTAACTGCTGTGTGCTTCAGTTTCCTTACAGGTGTCACCTGAGCTAACTCAGTCACTGTGCCTGGTACAGGTCACTGTGCCGATGTGACCCCAGATCCCACAAGCCAAAGACCCTCCTTCCTCAACACACCTCTCTACCTCCCAGTTACTGACAATTTCATTGTTCACTGCCAATTCTAATTTGATTTTGAAGTTATTCAAACAATGTATTTATTTGGAAAGGAAATAACGCACAGAACAAACCCCTCTCTTTCCAAGATTTTTGGAGTTAAAGAAAATCAGTTACAAATGCAGCCAAATTCCTCCAACCCACATAGAAGACTTTCCAACAGCCCTATTGCATTCAGCCTCCAAAAACATTTTAATTGAAGTATGTTTACCTTTATTCATTTAATATTGTCCAAAAAATGTCATCTGTTCAGTATCACTGCCACACAAGGTGGTTATTATAACCCTTCTTTCATCCCAAATGGCTAGAAATGGGAGGCCAGCCTGCCAATATCCCTTTGGTGAAAGTACAGACAGATCAAAGCCATTCTCTGGAATGCTCCAACAAATAAGAATAATTTAATTTCAAAACTAGTTTGGATTGACTAATATTTACTTGGCTTAAAGCCCATTGGAAATGAAAACATTCCATCTTGGTCCATTCATGAAAGAGGCCACCCCGTCCCTTGTTTGCATCTGAAAAATCCCTGGTCTCAGATGTAACGGGATGTAAAGAAGGTGGATGTGGCTCTTTCCTCCACACATATTCCCTTTTCCAAACTGAAGGGAGAAAGCAGGTCTGCCTCACCACGGGACAGGTGCACTGGAAAAGCCAAGCCTGACCTTGAGCCTTAAACTAGAAAACAACTCATAAAGGGTTTTCAGAGTGGCCCATCTGAAGTTTTGGCTTAGTAAGGCAGCAGAAATACAGTTATCTCTAAAAAGGCCCAAATGCTGTTACTAGAACTAAATCCCAAAACTATCTAGACATGGCACCTGTTTGTCAGCATAATTTGCTGGCATTAGCAGAAGTTCACCTTTTTAGGTATCAGTTTTTCCAACACTGCAGTTAAATGCATGTGGATTGTGTGTAGGCAAAGCACAAACAACTCTGAGCAAGCCTGTTAAAATGGACTATTTACCTTCAAAGGCTTTTTTTTTAATAGATGACCACAGCAATATTTGGAATGAAGTGAACAAAATCTTAGAGCTCAAAAGAATTGAGATCACTTTTGTTATCACCTCAAAAATACTACCCGCCTTCCTAAAAGAAATAATTGTTGTAAGCTTGTAAAGACATCTTTCCTTTCCACTTGAGGCTCTGGAAATCTGTCTGGTTTGGGGGAATTGGTCATCATTTGGGACCACAAAAACAGCCCTGGCAAATGCAGAAGTCCTGACTTCAAGATGAAAACTATGAGTTTAGTTGGCAGTAGGGAAGGTTCCCCAAGGGATATCAGCTCTACCAGAAACAGGTACACTTGTCAACAATGGACTGAAAAAGGGGAAAAAATATTCTTAACATGCTGGCTAGCACATGTTCACATTTCTGAAAACAAACAAGAAATTAAAAAAAAAACCACAAAAAAACCCCACAAAAAAGGCAAACTGTATTTTTGTAGCTGAAACATATGACTTCTAAGCTGGTTTTCCCCCCCATGGTTCATACTGGGAATTTTAAAGAACATTACTTAAGCCACTAACCACCCACTCTGACCTCCACACACAGAATCTAAAAATACTTATGAAAATGAAGTGTGCATTAGATGGCAATACTGCAGCGCTCAAGTGTTCCTTTAACATTCTGCTTTTAATGAGAAAACACCAACAACCAGTAATCATTAATTTGTTCTACCCAGAAAAGCAAAATGCAAAAATTGCTGCTGACCATTGACAGCAAACCATGGCTGTCCTGTCATGCAGCAAAAACCTACTGCGTGGGTTAGAGATTCACACGAAGGTAAGAAACCTTCCACCCAATGTTTCCTTCTAAGAGTTGTAAATTTTGGGGCTATGATGCTTTATTAAAGAGGCTGGATTAGATGAGTAAATGCAACCTGCCCCTGTAACAAGTTTTGTTTTGTTTCCGCTACTCCTAACATGAATCAGGCCCTTGTTGAGTCACTGCTTCATTGCATTTCTGCTTCTTCCCCTTTGGGAAGCCCTAAACTGCTCCCAGGAGAGCTTCACTGTACACAACACAGCACAAAATCACAGCTGTGGTTTCTTCCTCCTCCTCCTTCAGTTCAGGCTTATTGATACCTTTATTTATTCATTTTTAGATGGAGTTGGACTTGCTGTTACCCCAGCTACTGCTTGACGCAGAGTACACAGGATCGGGCTGTAATTCCAGCATGAGGCAAGTCCTTTCACATCCCTGTGCTTTGAGTTTCCCCATCAATGAAATGGGAATCGTGGTTCAAACACACTGAGCACTTTTCATCCAAATGGCTTTTAAAGGAACAGCTGGCTTTTCAATCACATGACGTTTTCTTTGGAAAGTGTGCAGCACCGACAGTAATTAAGCTAGACAAAATCAAAGGGAAAGCTGAGACCATTCCACCTCAAACTGAGAATTGCAGAGGAGTCTGAAAGCAGCTGGAGCATGGAAAAGGCAACTAGAAGGCACCTTTATAAAATGTAACAGAAATCATCAAATAAGGAAAAAAGGACAATATAATTGTTTAGATGCTTGTTGATCCATTACCATCTACCTCTGGCAGTACACAACAAGATCAGCAGCTAAACTTCTGCTCCCAGACAGTTCCCGTATCTCAGCCAAGTACCCTGGAAGATCCCTCCCATCTAAGGTTACTTTGGGTTGGTGCTAACTTGTGCTAAAATCCCTGGAGAATGACACATCTGGAAAGGACACATGGACATCTCCATGCAGAACAAAACCAGGCGCAGCCACACAAGCTCCTGACTGCAAAAGGAAGTGGGGGTTTGGGCAACTATTTTTAGAGCAAACATGTCAGTGCTGTCATCTCCTGGAATAACCCTTTTGATTGAGAAAGGCTTAGATCCCGGTTTTTCCAGGTCTGAGTAAGTGTTCCAGCCAGTCAGCTGTGACACAGCACTATCACTGCTGGCTCAGAAAACCATGGGATGCTCTCCTTCCATGGCAGGAAAATAACCTATATCCAGCAAACTCCTCCAGGCTGCTATTCCCAGGTTAACAGATGAACAGCTCACCCCTGAGGGGCAGAATCTGGGATAGGTCCTACCTCCAAAACACCCAGCTGAGTCCCCTTCCATCTCTGCCCTGGCATGGGGTGAGTCTGTCAGTGGATGTCAGTGCTGCAGCCTGAAACATCCATCCCTTTTCCAGATGTGGCCATTTAGCCTGCAAGCTCCCAGCACACGGATAGAAAAGGAAGGGACCATGGGAGGAGGTCAGAGGTATCTGTTACAGTGAGATAACAGCAATCATTACAGACATCCTCAATTTCACCACTATGGACTGACTCAGAGGAGCACTTAGTTGGGGGGGTGGAAAAAAAAATCACATCAAACACAGTGTATTCTGCAGAACTCCAGGCCCCAGGAACAAAGGTAGGGCTGTGAAATCTGTCTGAACATGAGCAGCTCTAGAAATCCCTCCTCGCCTGGAGATATCCCCCATGAAAAAGGCAGTGACCTGGGTCAGGAGCGTGGAGAAAGATGGATGTCGTTGGGGTGGAGTGTTGCAACCTCCTGCAGATAAAACCTTCAGGGAAAGACTCCAGAAATAAATAGAATGGCAAGCTGCCAAGTTTTGGGGCAGATTGTGTCCTTTTTCATAGTCAATGACTTCAAACTCCTTGATCTTAAAGCATGAAGCACAGAAGTTTTCCTNATAAATAATTTAAAAAAAAAAATCGATCTCCAGACCTAACCTTATTTCCTTTTTAAATTAACAGCAGTACTATTATTTCTACCAGTGAAAGGTTTCAGGTTAACAGCACAGCTACTGAGCACCTCTGTGATGAGAAAGCCAGATTTTGCAAAGCACTCTCTCATTCTTTGGAAAATACAATCACAGACCATTCTGTCTTGCCCGCAGGCCACCAAAAGAGCAGAATGATGGCACACGTTTTTCTGCCAGCCCGCAGAGCAAATCGAGGTGATACCTTCCATATTTCATTAACACTGCACTGAGCCAAGTATCTCCTCTTCCAATGCTAGCCACAAAGCCATGACTGAAACACTGACACACAGACAAAATAACTTTCTTCTCTCCACCACTTTCTTCCCTCAAAGGTAAAAAGAATTTGGTCCAAAAATAAGATTAGCTTAGTACGTTGATGGATAAAATGTTAACACAAGTAGGGATGCAGAGTCAAAAGACCATTTATTCAAGACTCTTCAGGCAAAAAGAATTTGTGGGAAAACAAGGACATTTATGATAGATAGCCCTGAGCTGTTGCCTCCAGGTCCAAGCTGGCTCTCCTGGATGCATCCTGAGTGTGATCTGTTCTAAAAAACAGGGCATGGACACCCTCAACTTGCCTGTCTGCAGAGCCAACATTGTTAGGGCTCATTTATTAACACCATCTCACAGCCACAACCATGACTCCAGCCAGTCTGGGTGTCTCATCCTGCAGCAGGATTTGTTTGCAAAGAGATAAAAGGTTTGAGGAGAGCAAGGGGTGGATTTCCTACTCTGAACCAGTGTGAGCAGCACAAACTCCTGTGGAAACGGGTATGCTTCAAGAAATCCATTACTAGTGGCCCACATCTTTTGACAGAGCATGTCTCTGTCAGTCTCCAAATCAATCACCTCAAAGATGAGTCTTTATTCAGTGTCAAGATGCTATTATAACTATTACACACATATTAATCCATGCAGCTCAAAGGAGATCTCTACAGACCGCCAGCAGAAATCCATCAAAGTAACAGGATCTCATTAGTACTGAAAGAGACACAGGATTTATCTTCATGCAGAGATCTTCCTGACATGCCACTTCGCTACCCAGAGCCAGGCAGGTTATTAGATTGGGCTGTTAATAGCTAATTTAGCTGCATCACTGCCTTAGCACGGGGCTCCACGTGCTCCGCAGCACACGCTCAGAGCATGCGTAGTGCATCAGCTCGGTGCCAGCCCGTGCTGCACACAGACAGCCCTCACAAAACCAAACAGCCAAGGTCATTTCTAGTCATTTTTAGCACACAGGAAAACATGATAAAATTAACGGTAAAATTAGCAGCAAAATCAAACTTAAGGAGAAAAACAGGAAGGATACGAAAAGTGCCGTTCACCCTTTTGTACTAAATGTAAACACCCAGGGAAAAACTGCGATGGGAACTTAACTGTTTTGGTGAATTTGGAAGTATAGTAAAGAAAATATTGATTTAATTTTCATTTATTCAGGCAGTTTAGTGTTAGCCAGGCTATCCACTTAAAGAATTGGGCACTTTCTGGCCTGTACTGTCTGAATAATCAAGCAGTGACAGTAACCCCAAGGCCCTTCCGCCACAAGCCCTGTACAGCTCTGGTACAGAGGAAGAGGAGGTGTGGAAGAACACAAAAGCAGTACCCACATTGGGGTTAATCTTTAAGTTTTTCAAGTCTCCATGCAATGTCACAACGAACATGAAGACAAGACAAAAGACAGGGGGAAATTTCTTTGTTACAGAACATCCCCTCCAGTACCATCCAGTTTCCACAACAAGTACTGATCTTACTTTTAGGCTTTTTTCTGAAATTCTGGAAACTACTTCAATCAGTTCCTAGAAAACACACCCCAACTGATGTGAATGTCGTGCTCTGGCCTCATCCTAAAGCCTCTTCTGTTCTTCATTGCACAAACCAGGTAATTTTATAACCAGCTGCTTGAGTGATTGATAGTTATTTCCTACTAATTGCCCATCTAGCAGTAACAACAAAATTGCAGTGCTTAGGAGCAATAGCAGGCAGTCTGAATGCGTGCAGTGACTAAGAGAAATCCAGCTACTCTCTTGGCACCAGAGAGATAGAGAGAGTCACAATTCCTGGAAGATAAAGTACATATGATGACATATTATTAGAAGCAATCTCCTACCACTGGAGTATTTTCACAAATAGCCTTGAGGTGTCTTAAAGAAAACCAAAAACAGAATCAGGCTTGAACACTAAGAGCCAAAAGCAGAAGAGAGCCGAAGGATGGCTTTTTCCTGGTACTTCAGCCTCCTCTACAGTACAGCAAAACCTTCAGAGAGACAGAGCTCAGTGTGTTCCAGAGCACTCATTTTCCTGCCAGCTGCAAAATATCCTCGCCAGTCTTTAAATTTTTCACAGCTACAGTACTTAGAGCTACTGCAATGACTGAGGCACTTTTGAAAGTGACATTTTTGCCATTAGACAACAGAAACCATTATAACCATTACCTTACTGAAGAAGTAACCCCCCCAACCACAACTGCAGACAGATGAAGCTTTTCTAATGTTTAAAAGAAACACTTTGAAACATCAATACAAACATAGGCAACCCTGAAAATGTGTCCTGCGACAGAACTGCCACTTGATGGCACTGCACAGCATCGAGCTACAGTGATTCACAGTTATTTTATTTTCTACTTAAAGCACAATACGGAATTGTTTTACTGAGCCAGGCAGAGAACCAGCACTTGCAGGGAGACCACATCCAGCACAGCCTTTGGAAGCAATGGGGAGCACTGCAGGCAGAGTGCAGGGGATTTGAGAGGCTATGTGAAATTTTGGCTTCATGAAATCAACATCTTTCTGAGCACTGCTCTCACATCAGCTGTGCTGTCAGAACTGCCTCTAGCCAAACAAAATGACTGTCAGCACTTTGTCACAGGAAATACAGCAGGGACATGTATCCTGAGGAATGACATGGGAAATGTGTTTGGTCATTCCAAAGGTAACATACGAATATTTGTGAACTCTCTATAAGAATACATCCCACAGTGGAAAAGTAATTGAAGAGTATTTTCATTCTCTTAAACCCAAGTGCAGATCTCCATTGCTTATTCCTCCTGACAGGAGAGGAGGCAACGCTGTCAGTGATGCTGGGGATGGGACACCATCTCTTAGTGCCTGTCCAGGCACTCCCAGCTCATCAGCTACCACAGGAAATAATGAATCCCAAACACGGAGCCCAAGACATGTACATTATTTCACCCAATTTTAATGTAACTCTTAGCGTGATAATGTAACGATTCCTTCTGCAGTTTCAGAAAACAGGAGGAAGCAATCTAACAGCTTCCCAAAAGCAGATCATTGTCTCTGCTTTCCCACCCCTACCAGCTGTACCAGCTCTGGCATCTTCTGCAAGTCATATTAAAGTTCACACGTAATGCTGCAAAGTAGTGGTGAGTTAAGGGCAGAATTTCAGAGAAGTGCTCCAGACTTCAAGCCAGACTGTTTATTGTTTACCAGCACTTTCACACCCACAAAACAGGATCACAGAAGAAAAGTTCAAATAGATAATGAAGGGAGGAGGGCTTTGAACCCAAATCCAGCACTTTTAGTTTCAGACAACATGGAAGAGGGGTTGAGGAAAGGCATCTGAGCTGCAATTTAAGCAAGAGCTTATCCTGGAGGAAGATGCTGCTGATGGTCTGGCAGCCTCGTCCGACTTGTCCAGGCAAAGCTGCCTTCAGTAAATGCAGAAAAGTGACCATTCCACAAACAGCCCTATGCTAACCTCACACAGATCTCATGAGCTAGAGAATGTCTCTCTTAAGAGGAGCAAGCCAAGCAATCAGCCTCATAATAACCAGACTGCACAAGTCTGCACTGAGGTACGACAGAACCCAGAAGCAGCAGGGAGCTTGCCAGGGGATGGTGCTGAGCCAGGCAGCAGCTGCCAGCCACCCATTTCCACAGAAGGGATGGCTTCCTGCATGATGTACACTGGAGTTTGGGAAGTGGAGGATGAAAAGAATCTAAATCAAAGATGTGAGTGACAAAAACTTAAAAGATGAGGTCAAGCACAGTTTAGTGGGGAAAGTATTTTGCCTGGAGAATTAAAGCAAAGCCAGACAAGCTGCAATATGCTCCTCTCAAAAAAAAATCAGTTTATTCAGGCGCCCCAGCTGACTTTCTTAAAACCAACCAAGCAGCAGGTTCTTCCACAAGCAATGCAAGCAAATATTTTATTTGTAAAAGGTCCTCGGAGGCCTTCACTCATTCATTACTCAAAGACATTTTGAAGGTGGGGCAGAAAACTAGTTTGTCATTAAGAAGAAATCAAGTACCCAACAAATAAAAGACAAGAGGTTTATCAGATTCTCTCACCACAGAGCTGAACTAAACATCAAGGCTGGCTGTCCTCTTGCCTAAGGACCTTGAGAGAAACAAAGGCAGGGTTTCTGTACAGTCACTTTCGTGAGAAATTCCCACATCAAAAGTATGTGTGGTATGTTCTACTTTTTCTGCTGGACTGACCTCAGATATTCAGGCATCTCAGTGGCCTTTGTCACCATAGATGCCACTAAGCAAACAAATTCTGCTTTAGTAGAAAAGTAACTTAACCACAGCTGCTAACCTCATGACAGCATCTTACTGCAGAACTATAAAGGTATTTCATTTTGTCCTTTTGTCCCTTTGGTAGAGATTTCTGAAGAACATTAATTGTCCAGCACACAACAGTGCACAAGTGACAGCTGAGATGATTTCAGCCACGGTGAGAAGCCAGATGTGAGGCACACACAGGTACAACACCTCACTGCACTCAGGGGCATGGGGAGCAACAGCACTTGGGACAGACACTGCTGCCACAAGCCTCAAAATTCTGGATTGTGAACTTTTTTCTTCAGTCCTTTAATATTAACTCACAAGAGGGGGGGGGCGTGTTATTAAAACATGAACATCAGAGGGTATTACAATTGTTTTTCTCAGGAATAAACAGTGCACTTCAGTAGGGCACCATTCTATATGAATATGTAAGTGAGAGGAAAATATTACAAGCATCATCCTTTTCTTCAATTTTAGATTAAAGAAGGACACACCGGGAAATTTACAGGAGTAGTTCATTCATTAACAGAAGAGGACCTACTGTACCCAAACCCAGGTTATATTAAGAGAGGGTCAACGCATTCTTTCTGAGGCTTTTGAAGTTCATACTTCATTAAGTTGCATGACATTTTGCCTTGGAAGTGGGAGCTCTCATCTCTATCAAAAAGTCTCCTTGAGAAACTCTGCAGGTTACACAGCTCCTAAGTGGCAGTTTAGACAAGAGACTCCATCCACAGACCTGATTAAAGACAAAAGTCAATGGCAGCATTTTTATCAATTAAATGTTTGCCCTCTCATGCAATCACCAGTTATGACACATTGGGTTTGTCACTCCAAATAACGTGGGCACACCTTAGACAAACCATGCAGAGGAGGAGTGCTGCGATTTAAAACAAGTTTGTTCCTTTTAATCTAAAAGGAAAAAGGAAAAAAAGTTTGCAGCAATACATCATGCTTCTCCAGCTGCTAATCTTTTCCATTTCACACCCACTGATCATTATCACCATGAAAAAACATTCCCGTCTTAAAGGCAGATCCAGGGTTGTAACCTTGGTTGCAATCAAGAGTGGATGAGCTGAATGTTTCCCAATGCATTCCCTGCCTGTCACCCCAGTGCTTTTCCAAAACATTCAGACCCAATACTGCTCTCAGCTCATTTTTCTTTAAAAAACCCCAAACCAACATTGATTTCAGAGACGTAGGAGATGTGACTGGGTTACAGAAAGGATCAATAATTCCACAAAGACCCCACAGCCAGCAGAGGCAGAAATCACAAGCCGTGCACGCCACTTTTGAAGGGAGATTTTCAGAACGTTCTACGCAGCTGAAGACATGACCTTGATCATTTCTTCAGGTGTAGTCGATATTTATTAAAGTCTGGGTAGAAATAAGGACATGACTTGTGAGCCTTGATCCTTTTGTAATTAAATCTCCTGCTGAATAATCTGCTGGACTCCCAATTAATGATAATGTTTCTAAAAAAATCAACACCTCACATTTGCAAAGCGCTCTCCCATGGATGCTGGAAATAGTGGAGTTTAATCTAAGTGACAAATGTAAACAATTTCATCTATAAACAGAGAGTTAATGAATCACAACAATAAAAAGGTCACCTAATAATAAACCTCCATTGTTTAAAGCATTGTTAATCCTTCTTTTCTGTACTCCTAGATGATCTGGATAGCCCAATACATCAGTGAAAAGAGCTAGGAAGTACCTTACCAAAAAAAACCCCTGACTTTTGGTGATAGGGAGATACAACTTTTATAAAAAGATGATAATCAGTGAGGTCATCACACGCACTTGAGAAAAACAAACAAAACTGAAGTTCATGACTTTCCACCTCCCATCCTCCTGTTCCACTCCAGCCCTGCCAGCAAACAGAACAGCTTGGTCCTTCAGCTTTGAGACCCTGGGCTTGCTGAGCACAAAGTCCCAGGCAGACCACAAATAAGGTTTGAAACGCTGTCCTTCATCCACTACACTGTGCCCGATAAGAATTCTCGTATCAACAGGACAGCACTGAAATGCAAGGGGGATGTGAGTAAAGTTAGTTTTGGATTTAATCCAGTGTCTGTACATCAACAAAGATGTTCCCAACTGAAGTCTGAGGCAGATAACCACTGGACTGCACAGGGACTTTTTTTTGCAGCTGAAGAAATGAATGCATCTTAAGGAAGTGGGTTTGAACATTTTTATTTCAAATTCACCCCACAATATTCAGCCACAGGCTCTGCTAAGTCCCACCACCCTTTCTAAATGCAATTCCATGCTGACAGTGGCAGGGGTGGGGGAGCTGCTGGCCCTCCAGCCCACGTGAGCCCAGCATCGCGCTATCGCACCCGAGATAAATTGGGGAACACTTCCCTGCCCTATCTCTCCTGGCACCAGCTCCTCTGCCCCATGACTGCGCTGCCCTGAGCAGCTCCCAGCTCCAGGGCCAGGAGAGCTCCCTGAACAGCTCATTAGTGGAGGTAACAACAGCTCTGGGTGACACACGCGATGCTCCTGGGGGACAGGAGCCAGCTGTTTGCAGAGCAAAGGCTGAGCAGCTGTCCCAGCCCAAACCTGCAGCAATGCTGAGCTCCAGTTCCTGGCAGCCTCATCAATAAGAGATCAATCAGGTAAGGCTTAAATGAGACACTGAATCACAAAAACACAATACCCATTGTTACAGGATGTGGTTTCCACCTTATTTCTTAATCTTCCCACTTACGAGGGCCAGTAGTCTCACCACTACAGGCCGTGACCTCTCAGTGGTCACAAGCTCTGCAGAGGCAGGACAGATGATTTTTACAGAACAGGTAAATAGAAGTCCAACCAGCCAAAAGAAAGTACCAAGAAGGATACAGCAGGTGGTCTTCCATCTTTTTATGCACACTGATTCGAGTAATACAAGAATCTCTATCCTTCTATTGGTGTGTATGTGCAAGTACCATTTTTTCCATCATCCAAAAAACTTTGGCCCCAAGTACACTGGACATCTCAGGTTCCCAAACTCCTTTTCTTAATTACGAAGTATTAATCTGGGCAACCTGGTAATTATCAGATAGGATAAAATATGCTCCTAGCTCTCTAACTGGCTTCCAGGAATGGAACTGGAGACATCATTTTTTACTTTTTCCTCCTAAAAGGAGCTCAGTAATGCTGCTGATGAAAACAACTATCTAATGGATCTTTCAGGATGAAACTCGGGGCAGATTTAGTAAAATAATAAACAAAATTGCATAATCCTTAATCTCAGATATTATCTTAAAAGAGGAAGAGTATAAAGGATGCAAAGGTGTAAAAAACAAAAGGGTCAAGTGTGGGAGAAGGGTATTTTCCTGAGAGTAGACAAAGATTAGGGAACCCTCTGACATGTTAGTATTGCCTGGTGTTTCCAGTCATTTACAGAGATGAAATTCCTTATGGAGGAACTCACAGGATACTGTTCTCAGTCATTTGAAAACAAGATCTAAGAGCCTGTATGTGAAAAATGGAGCTGCCATCACTATGAAGGAGGAATGTGGTGAGGTTTGTTATTCGCCTCCCAACGACCTGGCCACAAGACTGCTCTGTCTGCCTTTAGAAAAATAGAAATACCAGGAAGATACCCTTTTCTTTGTGTTCTGCTGGCACCTAACCATCCTCAGATGAGCTGTCAATTAGCAACACATGGAAAACAAAACTGATCTTAAATGTACAAAGCATTTATACTGAGAGCAAACAGAAAGACTAAATCTTGACCTTTCGAATTTCCTTAAGCTACCACAATTTGTTTGTTTTGAAAGGGAGCTGATTTGTGTATATACCTGGCCAGGGGAGGAGGAGAGAAAAGGGAGTCACTGATGTATTAATGATGTAACTTATTTGCATTGCAAAGAAACACTATACCAAGTGCCATAGAATCATTATTTGACACCAGGCTACATTTGACCTCAGCCCAGTTCCCTATCTGGAGATGAGGACTTCTAAGTGTACCACTTCAGTATTAAACATTCAATAAAACCCCACACAAAACAGTGGGAAAATAAACTAATTCAGTAGATAAGACTGAGAAAACAAAGCCTCCAGATTAGCAAAGTCATACACTGTTCAAATAACATAAGGATAATTTTATTCTGCATTCCATCATTCATGTGTTTTTACTGTAGCAATTCCATCATATATTTGCACATAAGTTCCGTTCTCTCTTAATGTGTCCTAAGTTTAAATTAAGTTTCTTCAAAGTCAAGGTACATTCAGTAGGCTTGAGATTTAACAAAATTCAGGCATCATTTACTTTCAAAATTCAGGATATGCTGTACTCCTGGAAAGCCACTCTCACAAAAATCAGGTCACACTACATAGTGTTTTAATCTTGCTTCAAGCACAGACTTAGGACAGTGAGCAGAGAATAAATTCCAATGAAAACTTCTAGTTGGTAATTAAAGGTAAGCAAAATTTAAAGCCTCCGTGGCATTAAAGGTCAATATGATCCATTATTTATAACACTCAACACTCTCCAAGATAGAGGTCTATCACCAGTGCTGAATGTTTCTCCTTCCTTCCCCTTAAGAGCCACATTTGCAAGCAATTTTCCCCGCAAATTTTCCATCCTCCCATCCAGCTCTGCCCTCGTTGGTGAGGTCTGTGGGCAGGACCGTGAGCTCCAGCAGCTCAGCCTACTCAGAGCATGGCAAGGCAACGTGGAAAGCAAGCAGTTACAGACCTGGCTGGCAGCTCTGGCACAGATTTCACACACGCTCGCACACCCAGGTCTGATTTGACAGTCCCCATGTTCTGCAACAAAGCTGCTATTCAAGAGCCAGGGGAAGCTTGTTCCTTATTAATGGAGCCACGGAGGTTACGAGCTTTGAGAGGCTGACATAAACCATCCCCTGCTGCAGAGCCCAGCCCTTGGCTGCCTCCAGGTCCTCCCTGCCACGTTTAAAACTCCAAACAGAAAAATATTATCGCAGTGGGCAAGCCCTGCACACTGGAATGCCCTGTTTTCCACACGAGCAATTTCTTCTCGCCGTCTCTCACCACATCAAGTCACACGAGCACGGCCACGCACTCCAGCATGCTGGGGGGGGGAAAAATAAAAGCGGGGGATACCTGCCCAGAGACAGCATGATGTACCTCAAAACTCACTTAAAACAGTCTGCTGGAAAGCCAGAGGAGCAATGTGACTCACCTGACAGCATTACCACTGAGCATTTGCAACTGAATTAATACAAATAAACTCCTTAGAGAGCAAAGAGAAAA
Organism: Edolisoma coerulescens; assembly: GCA_013397115.1. Lineage (NCBI taxonomy): Eukaryota > Metazoa > Chordata > Aves > Passeriformes > Campephagidae > Edolisoma > Edolisoma coerulescens. The sequence continues at coordinate 32,879 of VWZW01005095.1, read as the reverse complement.
GAAGCAGAGCCTCCAAAAAGCTGATGGGAAGTGTTTGGTGTGAATAGTAGGAGAGGTAAAAAAGTGTTTTAATTTGTACTCACATACAACGGAGCTTGCTGTGGATTAAGTTTCATGACCTCAGAACACTGAAACAAAAAAGAAAAAGCAAGTTTAAGCTATTTTTCATAAAATTTTAGGTACTTCTTTGTAAGTTGCTTTAGGACCCACACATTCCTTTTTCCAATAATCACTTTTTCTCTTCCCCTTCATGTCCGTCTCAGCTCTTCTTTCCTCCTAGCAATCCCCACTTCATACCTGCTTTTTACGATAATTATCGATCCTTAATTGAAATCCTTCCACCAATTCCGCCACTCCCCCATGAAAAATCATTTACAAACATTTGTAGTTCTCGCTGCTGCTCGAGAAATCCAACTACTACCTTGTCCAAGGTAATTTGGTGTCATTTTTTACCCCTTTTTCTGCATTATTTGTTAAAAAAAAAATTCAAAACTATATAGAAAACAAACTATCAAATATGCTCTGAAGGAAAAACTTCCAGAATATATGATTCTCGTGGTTCTGCATTAGCATTTTTCATAATCAAAATCTACCATCAGTCATCCTGCAAAAGCTATTTTAGTCAAGAATCCTTCCTCTTTCAGGTCTGTCCCTGGAATTTCTCTATAACCTGGTGAAAGTTTCTTATATTGAGCTTTGAATCAGTTGAACCAGAATTTCTCTTGCATTAGTTCCTCCACTTCAGCAGAAAATATTCACTCTAAACAAAAGCTCTAAGTTTTCACCTAATGTGTGTATTAAGAGATCCAGGATCCTAAGATGAAGGAATGCAAAACAATTAAAAATGGCATTTCTGCTGTTACTCATGTCTGCAGAACTGGTAATGCTCTGCAAATACTTCAAGCCCTTTTTAAAATAGATGAAATACCACTCTGCTTTTCATATAAAAAATGCAGGATCTTGTTCATACTTTGCTCCTTTCCAAATCTCACAGTTTGCCTTCAGTGAGACAGAAATTAAACCACAGCCTAAGTTCTCTTAGCTGATTCCAGCTATCCTTGCTCCCTCACATGCTCTCCTTATTTTACAAAACGTTTTTGTGCCACTTGCTTTAAAATACCAGAGCGACCTGCCAAGCTTGTGCATCCAAACAGCCCCTCTACAAAAGGTCCTCAGAGGCAGCCCGTGGATGGACAAGTATTTTGCAAGAGTTTTAAATCTAGTCCAATTCGTAACTATTTTCAATCTTGAGTCGCCTTTGTACAGCAAGAACACCTCAAAATGGTTATGCCTGATAGCTTTCACTGTATTTTCAGCTCTTACAAAAACTGACTTACTCAGGAAAAGAGGGGATTAGTAGCATTAGCTGCCATTTGGGCAGGTGAGCTCCAAGAACAGCTCTGCAAACAATCCTCACTTGTGCCCTACACAACATGCTCCTGGCAATGCCAGTCCTACTGCGGGCTCCAAAAGAAAAGAGAGAATAGAAAATGCATAAACCCTGCCAATCGCCCTCATGACCTACCTGAGCCTCTCTCTTGTTCTGAACCTGGGTGTCCTGAACAGGAGCACAAAAACATTACCCCGACAAGAGCATTTATTGTATCTTAGGAAATCAAATCATGCTTGGAAAAAAACCCCAACCTTTTCGGCTCACTTCACATATGGATTTTTAGGATTTCTCTTTCCTACAGACCAATTCCCTGTGAATTCAAACTCATGACAGTTTCTGTTGGGTTTTTTTTTTTTGGCAAGAGAAGTGCACAGCAGTGGCAGTGAAATAAGGTGACACTGCTGAACACCTGGTCTTGTCAAAAAATCATGGGAATACTTCCTGCATGAAGATTTTTTTTTCCCCCTTAAATCAGTCACTTAAAGTGATTCCTTGGTTCATAATGCACACATCATTCCAATATTTCTAAGGATGCAAACTTAGTTTGCAATGAGCCAGGCAGGTTTGGAAGATATTTTATCTTGTTAAGAAGTTGTTTGGCAAAAACATAGGAGAAAAACTGAGTGACAGATAAGCCTGAATGACAACTCTGCGTCAGCAAAGCACTAAATTTCGTTTTCTAGACAAGTGAATTTCTCCAACCAATAGACAGACAGGGAGCAGCCTCTAAAAAACTTTAAAAACCTTTAATCCAGTAAGAAGAGGAAAAACAAAAGGCAGATCATACTGGTAATAACCAAACCAAGATTCATAGGGACCCTAATATAGTCAGTAACTTAAGACTACTTCAAGTTTAAAAATG